>JALLLS010000088.1:0-137905 GCA_025094145.1 Spinellus fusiger | reverse complement strand
ATACATAAATAAAATAAAATGGTTATGTAGACTGGTTCTCCTACAGTTGATTTGTAGATATTTTTTTAATTAAAGAATAATTAATTGTTCTCATATGAGAAATAAACTTGATAGAATATTTCATAAAGATACAATGATAATTATGAGTATAGGTTTATTCACTATAAATTACTACGGCATTTTGGTTCAAGGAAATCTCAAACAAGACTCAGTACAGAAAATACTAAAGGAGTTTATAAAATATTCATCCAAGTGGAAAATGGAATTCTGTGACTGAAGAATGACTACTAAAGGCAGACATGAGAGCTGCAAGTTAATAATAAAGGTAAGTATAAATTGGCTGTTGTTGTTGTATAATGACTTCTCATCACCTTTTTCATAGACTGTGAATCATTGTGGCTTATTACATTGGCACAGTAATATATGTGCCATTTGATAGCAGAGTAAGACGCTTATGGCATCGGAAGAAGCAGTTTGTTCTGTAGTCCTATTAAGTGTATTATTTTCTTTGTATTTTCTTCTCGGTCATCTCAGAACAGTCAGAGCACTGAGCGTCTGTGTATTAAAGGAACAAGCTCAACGATATGAATCGGATGTCGAGATTCAGCCCAACAGACCTTCCGACTTCAGTATCCGACGATATTCTTCTTTCTAAACAGTGTTGTTTGATTGTACACTTTTCTTTATTTTATTTTTAGCATTAAAAATGAAACCTTTCTGCATCCAATAATTTTATGTTTATTTATTGATAATTAAACTAAAATATTTATCCATCAAATTTATGGAAAGGAAGGTATACAACAGTGAAATTCAAAGAAGAAAGATTAGACTACTGAGGCTATGGGACATTAAATTTCACAGAAATCTATCATTTGTACCATTGATCACACTGCCTTGATAATGGAAATAAAACACCCCACTGTGACACACAAACACAAACACACCAAACTCATCTAGAACTCATTATAATGATGAATCATATAAAGACTATGCTTGTTCTCAGTAATAGAGCTGTGGTTGCTATTGCCACTGATGTGGAATATCATATCAGCTATTCAGTCTAAACAGGTTTTTAATTATGCGGACACTGTGATGTTTAAAACTCATATGCGACAAGACTCTATTAGTCTCTCATCAACAAAAAGAGTCTATGAATGCACCATGAACACTACTTGTGAATCAATGTTCCCTCTAGACTGACATTGTTCATAGATCTTTTCTCAAGCTTAAACTAATCATTAAGGAGGAATAGTGTGGCAGGTACATATCATTCTCTTCCAATGTTGGCTAAAAAAAAGTAGCCAATAAATATGCATGAAGAGACACATAAAAACAACATGATATGTACACTAAAAGGTTTACTTTATGATAAATAACACTATTATTTCTACCTGTTAAAGGTACATAGTCTATTTCTAAGGATTTCTTAGGGTTATAGTTATAATAACGAAGCAGTCAAGCTTAGTTTATCTAAGAAAATGTCTGTGAGCTTAGCCAACTGTTTGGATTTTTCTAGAGGATGTTCTAATTATAATTGGTTTTAAGCACAAATTTCTCAATAATGTCGTCTTTGGGTTTAACTAAAGGAAATCTGGACAGTTCAAAGAGTAAACAAAGTCTGATCTTTATTGATGGGTCTTTCGCCCATCTTTTATACTTTTCTAATTGATACTGTCTACTAATAAAAGCTATGGAAAGCCCCTTGTTACTACAGTATCATCCCTGAGATATACACCTTGCTACTAACTTATCTTCTACCATGTGGTCCCGTTTAGGCTATTTGTGTTTCTGTTGACTGGGATGATCGATAGTTCTGTTTATGGAAATGTGATTATCCGACAATAATAACACAAAACTCGATCAAACCAATAAGGAATACAGAAGAAAATTAACACAAAAGTAAAGCTTGAAATTTCAGTAGGCAGTGAGTATTAGAACGTTTTTTTTTTCATTTTCATCTTTTTATAATTTTTATTCCTTGTATTTATCTATCGCAGTATGTGTTTTTCTAATATCCCTTATTGTGAAATGAAGCTGGGTAGTAGCAACAAATATGCCCTTTACACTTCCACTTCCCCACTTTTGACTCTCCTTTTCGGAGTTTCTATTGATGACGTCGATGGAATCACAACAGTACGCTTCGTCTTGTATTGGTCTGTCTCCTTTAACACATACAGAAAACAAAACACAATGGCTGCTAATCCTCTTGACATGGCTTTGGACGAGGTTATTTCCAAGACCCGTACAAAACAGACCAATAGAAGCAGACCACAACAGACACACGGCAGACATAACCAGACAGGAAACAAAGCCTTTTCGGTATGTGATAGTAATAAAAGCCCTCATCCTACACCCATATGTACGCTTGGAAGCAGTCGATAAGAGAGAAGGAGAAGAACATGAGGGGCAGTGTTATTCCATGCACGTCTCGGACAACCGATCTATTGTGTTTTGTGGATCTCACTCGCAGCCCTTTGCGCCTTCTTTCTTGAGTCCATTTGGGTGTGGCACGCAACCGACATGTTTTCACTCAACCTCCTCCTCACTCCACCCCTCACTCCGTTATGTGATCTTTTCCACCACTCAGTCGCCCTATGCAAGACCACGCACCAACCTCACACGCACCAACAGTCTTGTGGTGGCCAACCTCCACTACAATGTAGATGAGAAGGATCTCTATGTAAGTGTATATACATGGATGTGCATATGCATGTACCTATGTGTGTGTTTGTGTGTGTCCATTTGTAGATGGAATATGTGTACTCATGCATCAACACACATACACCAGGAATTGTTCAGCCAAGTCGGTCCTCTCAAACGCGCCTTTCTGCACCTGGCACCTACTGGAAAATCCTCAGGTGTAGCTGATATCATCTTTGCCAACAGTGGAGATGCTGAGAGAGCCATCAAAGCCTATAACAATGTAGAATTGGATGGTAAGTCGCTTTGTGCACGGATGGTGTGTTAATGGCATTAGAGCGTCCTATGCGTATCACCTTTAGTGACAATGGAAATCGGCTGATCGTACGCCAGCCATTAGGAAGAGAGAATGGACGCAGAGGTGCATTGAACAACAACAACAACAACACTCGCTACAACAACAACAACAACAACCGACAGCATCACCGCAACCAGGGCAACCAGGGCAACCGCAATCGCAAAGAGCCCAAGCCCAATCCCTCACAGGCAGAACTAGATGCTGACATGGAAACCTACATGAGCACTGCAGTAGTGGTAGGGATTTTATTCTAGCCAAACACACATCACTTATCCTTTCTTCCTATATGTATCTGTATCTATTTGTATATGTATCTGTATGTATCTGTCTCCATATGTATCTGTCTCCATATGTATCTGTCTCCATATGTATCTGTCTCCATATGTATCTGTGCATCTATCTCTGTATCTCATCTGCATCTCATCTGTATATGCCTGGACAAACAAACAAAAAGAACGAGGACACGCCAATGAACTAGGCAGCACAGCGATCCCAACTATAGACAGCGTGTGATTGGGTCCTCTATTTAAATTCTCTCTCAATTTGGCACAGAATTCCAGTTATAGCATATTCTGAGCCCTATCTTTTGTGTGTGTGTTTCTATGGGTGTGCAGTGTGGTGTGCATGTGTGCAATACGCCTGTCTCGTCATTTTTCTCTTTCTTTCTTTCTTTCTTTTTGCCCATACAATAAACAATTGTAAAATTTTGTATTTCATCTTCTTCTCTATTTTCCAGCAGTATCTATAGAGAAAAATGTCAATTATGAATGAAGAAAGCCTTAACTCTTTGGAAATGAGTCAAATAGTTTGATTTTATAGCTATCCAAACTATTTCCCTATTTCCCAATAACCAAATAGATGCTTGTCTATTGTCATGTTTGTTGATTATATCATCAACTCCTATTTTGCATGTGTTTAGAAATGAAACATGGTGAGAAGAAAACTTATATCTTTCTTCTTTCTTATCTTATATATATATTAAAAAATAAAAATAAAAAGTCTTATTAATTCCGTAAGCCGATAGATTGAACAAATAGAAGTTGATATTGAAGAAGTTGACACTGACATGCAAGAAGCTGAGACAGCAAACCTGAGTCTTCAATGTACAAGCTGTTATGGATATGGCGATTTCCAAAAAAGTCATCTTAACTGTTCAAATAATGATAGATACTAAACAGAAAGTAGAGACATTGTGATAAGACTAATAAATATTGGCTTATTGTAGAGAATAAGTGAGATGAATCAGTCATAAAATCCTATGAGCTACACACTTCTTTTTATACAGAACAGTTAGGTTAGAATATAAATACATACTTAGTCAATGGCCAAAATGTCAAGATAGGCACAATAAAACACTACTGCTTCAGACTAATGTACAGAAATGATTCCAATCACTTGCATTTATTTGGAAAGCCCTTTTATCATTACAGAGTATATGATAATATTGAGCAAAGTTACCTAAACTTCATACAGCATAACCAAGACACACTGAGAAGAAATACTCCATCATAAAAGTGAGAATAAAAATAAAAATAAAAATAAAAAACAGTAAAAAAAACAGTAAAAAAAAACAATAGGAATAAGCGTCTTTATACATTATACACTATACACTATAAGGACGATAGATATTCTTTGGAAACAAATACTAACTCTTCTATACTAGTGCTTGGTATTGAATGATAGATAAATCTATGCTTTAAAATAGAATTTTATTATAATCGCTGTTTAATATTTGATACTATATAGACCCACCTTGTACATATTTCAAGACATACTATGGAATTAGAACAGATCATTTTGCTCTAAGTATGAATACTAAGAAAGATGGTTAACGACCACAGCATTGTATTCAAAAGAACAGCCTACCCCACAGCTACTCACTGTAGTAAAGCTGTTCTAGTGAAGTGGTCGACATAGTGCTTTACCAAAGCATAAAAAACAAACAAACACCTATATCTACTGTGAGAAAATAATTTAATAGGTAATCTATGACTAGTCATGTTTCTTCATCAGAATTGTACCAGATGGGTAGCTGGGGAAAGATACTTTTCAAAAAATCATAAATAAAGGGTGTGTTTGTAGTATAAGAAATAGATTTCATAAAGCTTTCTTCTATCTAATAGACAGCTAGAATATTAATAAATGCTAGGGGTTGAATACTCCCTAATGTGTAATAATACCACGGGAAGAGAACCCACCCACGATACAACCACCAAAGAAGATGCCGTTGCTTGTTGAAAAGTCCCAGAATACTCCAGCAGAGCCAGTAATGCATAAGTATACATCAGCTGTCAAACAACCTCTTTTAAGAATGAAAGAAAGAGAGATCTATCACAGTTTAAGAATACATAGAACAACAATTGAATGGATTTGTATGTCTTTGGTGATTATCAATGACTTCCTATACATTTACAGAGAGTTGTTTTCTTGTATTCTCAGTACAGATGGAAATGTCGGTTAGGTATTAAGTGGACATATCTTGTTATCTTAATTATAGGATAATAATAGTAGGCAGGATATATTATTCATACTCTTCCTCTCCATGGTTAAATTCACTTTGGATAGAGAACCTGTATAGAGTGTTAGTGTTTCTTTTTATTATTATTAGGCCCTATAAGGTAGCTAAGATATACAGTGTGTGTAGAATCTACATTCAGATAAACACCGTACAGATCAATAGAAAAGAGGCAATGACTTTGAGATAAATACTGTTATGAGAAAGAACACTGTGTAATAAAATCTGCATTATAATGGAATAGCACGGACAAATAAATATGTAAGCCCAGAAGATGGTGCTTATAAGGTGTTTTTCAACTACTTGTGTTATTAAAAATATTTAGACTTTTAGTTTCATTCATAGACTTTCTATCTGTTTATAGACACTGTTTCATAGTTTAGATACCAGTAAGAATACATTACTAAGGACCATAATAAATAATATCTTTACTAGGAAAGGCAAGAAATTAATAGTTGGTCTTTTTATTTTATTTCATTCTTTACAAATGGCCATACAATGATGAGTCTAGGATGCAGCATATAGGATAAGCTGTAGAGTATTTGAATGGAGTGGATAAGTCTTTTTAGATTATAAAAATACAACAGCCTGCATTAGAGTTTGTTCTATTTAGTAGTAATTTACGCCAAATTACTCTATTTGTAGTCATCGTTAGATTAGAATAAAAGTAGTGTCCAGTGGAAAACATAAAAGTTTTTATTTTCAGATAGGATTCTTATTTGGGGAAATACTTATTACTTATAATAAAAACACACATTAAACACATAATAGAAAATTAATTGGATGGAGTATAAAGAAGGTCAACAGGATAATATATACAAGTTTATTGGGTGGAAACCCTTAGTATTTGGTGCTTCCACCCTTGGCCTTTATCACAGCCCTAAATCTCCAATGCATGCTGTTAATGTGGTTGTTAGTAACTTCTTTGGGAATTTTGTCCCATTCTTGGACCAGGAGAGCCTTCAAATCCTGGAGGGTGCTTGCCAGGATTATCCTCTTGCGAACTGCTTTGTCTAGTTCCTCCCAAAGGTGCTCAATTGGGTTCAGATCAGAGCTTTGAGAGAGCCATCCTTCCATCGTGACTATGTCTTTTTCGTCCTTCCATTTTCTAGTCTCCTTACTAGTATGGCAACTAGCATTATCCTCTTGAAGAAAATAGCTTACCACTGGATTCAGTGCCGAAAGACGAGCCAGCTCGGGCCAATAGGCCGTTTCTAAAATACTAGTGTATTTGGCACTATTTATGGATCCCTCCACCACAGCAAGTATACCAACACCTTCACTAGAAAAGAAATCCCACACCATCACCTCACCACCACCAAACTTCATCGTCGGCTTCACATTCTTTGGGAACAGTCCCTCCTTTTTCTGCGTACCACCCTAGTGCGGTGGTTGTTCAAGATGAGCTGAAACTTGGACACATCAGACCAGATGACCACTTTCCAGCCTTCTTCTGTCCAGTGAAGGTAGGTCCTAGTCCAAGTAAGTCTCAACTTCCTGTGCTTGTCGGTGAGAGCAGGCCTTTTTATCACACTGTGAGAAAAAATGTAAAGTTTCTTCATCATCTTCTGAAATGTGGTCATGGACACTTGAGTGGCCATTCCCTGATGAAGCTCCTTCATGCTCTGGAAGGAGTCCCTTGATACCTTGCGAGAGACGAGAGAGAAGTCTCTCTCCCTCAGAATAGGCTTACGCCTAGAGCTTTTCTCTGTTTTGAAGCTTCCAGTCTCCCTGTATCTTTCCATAATGAGGCTGACAGTGGAATTACTGATGCCAAACATGGCTGCAATGTCCACTTGGCTGGTGCCATGTTGGGTAGCCTTGTGAACAATGAGTTGACGACTGAAATCGTCGATATTTTTCTTTCTGTTTCCAATAGGCTTGGTGGTTTGTTCAATGGTTTTGGATATATTAGATGATATAGCGGAAAAAGAAGAAGTGAGGAATAAGTAAAAAAAAAAGAATTTATTTTGAGCAAAATAAAGGTCGGAAAATGAAAACTTTTATATGTTTTCCACTGGACACTGTAGTCCTTGGTTTGTATGGGTTGGCTATTTGTAATGTCAATAGACTAGGCATCCGCCCGCTACAAATCTGTCAGTCTGCTTGTCTGAGACTTTGTCTTGCTAGATCTGCTACTGCTAGGTTTGGAACGATCCAGGTTGCCCAATTAGCTGCCCTCCCTAACATACACTCTCGTTTTCTTTATCTGCAAGCCAAATTTGTTGAGCGCGCAGCTACCCTTCCTGAAGACACCCTCCTCTGGTGCCTTGTCCCGCAGCTTGAAGCACCCCAGAGTAAAGCCAGATGGATTAAGCTACGTGGCAATTTACTCTGGCAAAATGCTCAAAGAATAGGGCGGGCTCACAACCCTCCTAAATATCCATTAAAAGTAGCTTATCTTGAACGTCTTCAAAGTGAAATTACTAGTCTAGTACGTGGCAAGAAACCGCTGGTGACGGTAGCCTGTGGACTATGTAGACCTGTTTGGGATCCAATTCTTCTACTACCGTGCACGCGCAAAGAAAGACATCGTCTACTAAAATGGAGGATTGCTTGGTTAACACCAACACCTTCAGTTCCTTGCCAATATGGCCACCCGTCTGCCAATCGGGACCACTTTCTCACATGCACATTCGTTGACCATGAACGCTCCACGTTCTTGTTCTTCTTAGTTCCTGCACCACCACAAGACGTTCATTCCATTGACTATTGTCTAAATCTTCTGCCGCGTACGGTTAAGTCTTTTGTTAAATGGCAAGATCTTTGGCCCAGTTTGTTAATACTGCTGTAAGCCATTGATTGAGCCACGTCTACTCGAGACTTTAAGGTAGAGCCATCAGCTGGTAGCTTGCTCATTGAGGCTGCTGATGGGTGTGTTGAGCGGGAACGCCAACGCCGCCATAGAGTGCAAAGACTTCTTCAGCAACAGACGCTGTATCCTCACTTTTCCTCTGATCTCTCCTCCGATCTCTCCTCTATCACCCATTCTTAATCCGTTTAGCAAAGCCAGAGGCTGCTAGTGTAGTTGCTGTATTTGTGTCCTCAGGATTGTCCGAGTTGCTCTAAGTATCCCTCGTTGGATTTCGAATCGCCACAGGATGACGGTTATCTTTTTGGTGTCCTGGTTTCCTTGCTGACTTTATGGCCTTTTGGATGTCTATTCATAATTCTCATTTACAATCATTTCTCATTTTCCATCATTTTTCCCTCATTGAGGTTTTATATTCTATTTTCTTTCTGTTTCCCATTCATTTGCATTATTTTTTTTTCACTTTTGTATTTGAAGTGTTTATATGTTTATTCTTATTTTTTCCAAAAGTTCTCATAGGGTGGCTAATATGCCCAATGCACGAATAGCAAATCACACCCAAAAAATAAAAAATACTTTGAACTGTAGTCCTTAGTAATGTATTCTTACTGGTATCTAAACTATGAAACAGTGTCTATAAACAGATAGAAAGTCTATGAATGAAACTAAAAGTCTAAATATTTTTAATAACACAAGTAGTTGAAAAACACCTTATAAGCACCATCTTCTGGGCTTACATATTTATTTGTCCGTGCTATTCCATTATAATGCAGATTTTATTACACAGTGTTCTTTCTCATAACAGTATTTATCTCAAAGTCATTGCCTCTTTTCTATTGATCTGTACGGTGTTTATCTGAATGTAGATTCTACACACACTGTATATCTTAGCTACCTTATAGGGCCTAATAATAATAAAAAGAAACACTAACACTCTATACAGGTTCTCTATCCAAAGTGAATTTAACCATGGAGAGGAAGAGTATGAATAATATATCCTGCCTACTATTATTATCCTATAATTAAGATAACAAGATATGTCCACTTAATACCTAACCGACATTTCCATCTGTACTGAGAATACAAGAAAACAACTCTCTGTAAATGTATAGGAAGTCATTGATAATCACCAAAGACATACAAATCCATTCAATTGTTGTTCTATGTATTCTTAAACTGTGATAGATCTCTCTTTCTTTCATTCTTAAAAGAGGTTGTTTGACAGCTGATGTATACTTATGCATTACTGGCTCTGCTGGAGTATTCTGGGACTTTTCAACAAGCAACGGCATCTTCTTTGGTGGTTGTATCGTGGGTGGGTTCTCTTCCCGTGGTATTATTACACATTAGGGAGTATTCAACCCCTAGCATTTATTAATATTCTAGCTGTCTATTAGATAGAAGAAAGCTTTATGAAATCTATTTCTTATACTACAAACACACCCTTTATTTATGATTTTTTGAAAAGTATCTTTCCCCAGCTACCCATCTGGTACAATTCTGATGAAGAAACATGACTAGTCATAGATTACCTATTAAATTATTTTCTCACAGTAGATATAGGTGTTTGTTTGTTTTTTATGCTTTGGTAAAGCACTATGTCGACCACTTCACTAGAACAGCTTTACTACAGTGAGTAGCTGTGGGGTAGGCTGTTCTTTTGAATACAATGCTGTGGTCGTTAACCATCTTTCTTAGTATTCATACTTAGAGCAAAATGATCTGTTCTAATTCCATAGTATGTCTTGAAATATGTACAAGGTGGGTCTATATAGTATCAAATATTAAACAGCGATTATAATAAAATTCTATTTTAAAGCATAGATTTATCTATCATTCAATACCAAGCACTAGTATAGAAGAGTTAGTATTTGTTTCCAAAGAATATCTATCGTCCTTATAGTGTATAGTGTATAATGTATAAAGACGCTTATTCCTATTGTTTTTTTTTACTGTTTTTTTTACTGTTTTTTATTTTTATTTTTATTTTTATTCTCACTTTTATGATGGAGTATTTCTTCTCAGTGTGTCTTGGTTATGCTGTATGAAGTTTAGGTAACTTTGCTCAATATTATCATATACTCTGTAATGATAAAAGGGCTTTCCAAATAAATGCAAGTGATTGGAATCATTTCTGTACATTAGTCTGAAGCAGTAGTGTTTTATTGTGCCTATCTTGACATTTTGGCCATTGACTAAGTATGTATTTATATTCTAACCTAACTGTTCTGTATAAAAAGAAGTGTGTAGCTCATAGGATTTTATGACTGATTCATCTCACTTATTCTCTACAATAAGCCAATATTTATTAGTCTTATCACAATGTCTCTACTTTCTGTTTAGTATCTATCATTATTTGAACAGTTAAGATGACTTTTTTGGAAATCGCCATATCCATAACAGCTTGTACATTGAAGACTCAGGTTTGCTGTCTCAGCTTCTTGCATGTCAGTGTCAACTTCTTCAATATCAACTTCTATTTGTTCAATCTATCGGCTTACGGAATTAATAAGACTTTTTATTTTTATTTTTTAATATATATATAAGATAAGAAAGAAGAAAGATATAAGTTTTCTTCTCACCATGTTTCATTTCTAAACACATGCAAAATAGGAGTTGATGATATAATCAACAAACATGACAATAGACAAGCATCTATTTGGTTATTGGGAAATAGGGAAATAGTTTGGATAGCTATAAAATCAAACTATTTGACTCATTTCCAAAGAGTTAAGGCTTTCTTCATTCATAATTGACATTTTTCTCTATAGATACTGCTGGAAAATAGAGAAGAAGATGAAATACAAAATTTTACAATTGTTTATTGTATGGGCAAAAAGAAAGAAAGAAAGAAAGAGAAAAATGACGAGACAGGCGTATTGCACACATGCACACCACACTGCACACCCATAGAAACACACACACAAAAGATAGGGCTCAGAATATGCTATAACTGGAATTCTGTGCCAAATTGAGAGAGAATTTAAATAGAGGACCCAATCACACGCTGTCTATAGTTGGGATCGCTGTGCTGCCTAGTTCATTGGCGTGTCCTCGTTCTTTTTGTTTGTTTGTCCAGGCATATACAGATGAGATGCAGATGAGATACAGAGATAGATGCACAGATACATATGGAGACAGATACATATGGAGACAGATACATATGGAGACAGATACATATGGAGACAGATACATACAGATACATATACAAATAGATACAGATACATATAGGAAGAAAGGATAAGTGATGTGTGTTTGGCTAGAATAAAATCCCTACCACTACTGCAGTGCTCATGTAGGTTTCCATGTCAGCATCTAGTTCTGCCTGTGAGGGATTGGGCTTGGGCTCTTTGCGATTGCGGTTGCCCTGGTTGCCCTGGTTGCGGTGATGCTGTCGGTTGTTGTTGTTGTTGTTGTTGTTGTAGCGAGTGTTGTTGTTGTTGTTGTTCAATGCACCTCTGCGTCCATTCTCTCTTCCTAATGGCTGGCGTACGATCAGCCGATTTCCATTGTCACTAAAGGTGATACGCATAGGACGCTCTAATGCCATTAACACACCATCCGTGCACAAAGCGACTTACCATCCAATTCTACATTGTTATAGGCTTTGATGGCTCTCTCAGCATCTCCACTGTTGGCAAAGATGATATCAGCTACACCTGAGGATTTTCCAGTAGGTGCCAGGTGCAGAAAGGCGCGTTTGAGAGGACCGACTTGGCTGAACAATTCCTGGTGTATGTGTGTTGATGCATGAGTACACATATTCCATCTACAAATGGACACACACAAACACACACATAGGTACATGCATATGCACATCCATGTATATACACTTACATAGAGATCCTTCTCATCTACATTGTAGTGGAGGTTGGCCACCACAAGACTGTTGGTGCGTGTGAGGTTGGTGCGTGGTCTTGCATAGGGCGACTGAGTGGTGGAAAAGATCACATAACGGAGTGAGGGGTGGAGTGAGGAGGAGGTTGAGTGAAAACATGTCGGTTGCGTGCCACACCCAAATGGACTCAAGAAAGAAGGCGCAAAGGGCTGCGAGTGAGATCCACAAAACACAATAGATCGGTTGTCCGAGACGTGCATGGAATAACACTGCCCCTCATGTTCTTCTCCTTCTCTCTTATCGACTGCTTCCAAGCGTACATATGGGTGTAGGATGAGGGCTTTTATTACTATCACATACCGAAAAGGCTTTGTTTCCTGTCTGGTTATGTCTGCCGTGTGTCTGTTGTGGTCTGCTTCTATTGGTCTGTTTTGTACGGGTCTTGGAAATAACCTCGTCCAAAGCCATGTCAAGAGGATTAGCAGCCATTGTGTTTTGTTTTCTGTATGTGTTAAAGGAGACAGACCAATACAAGACGAAGCGTACTGTTGTGATTCCATCGACGTCATCAATAGAAACTCCGAAAAGGAGAGTCAAAAGTGGGGAAGTGGAAGTGTTCTATTCTTTTTTTTATTCTGCTCTATTCCTTTCCTGCATGATTGTGACTTGTATTTAGAGGGGTAATGTAAGCGTAGGAAACCTCTTTTTTTTACAGAAGGATATGAGAGTACAAGTGTATTTAGTTTAGTATCTTTATTATTTATTAGCAGAAAGATATATAAATAAAGGTAAGGTTGTTCATTTATTGCTCTATTCTAATTGGCCATAGTTTATACACATGTCACTCTGGGGAAATCTTTCGTTCATGCTAGAGATGTCTTGTGTATGGCATTTCTCCACATGGAAGTGTAATTTATCTATTTTGGAAATGATATTGCCAAGACAACGCAAGAAGAGAGAGCCATGGGTTTGGGTGAACGGCCAATGGTAGAGAGCGGTGAATAGAGGAGCTGCATTATAAGACTAGCCCGTTTTAAAGTCTCTTCTATTTAATTCATTCATCTCTTTTGTCTTGTCTTCAAATTCACTTTATATCTCATCTTTTTTCTTAAAATTTCAATCGAAATATCTGCTATTAAGCCATTTATCTATCAATAACACATCTTCATTATGGATCCTGGACACGCTCTTCTTCAGCACATCAAGACCATTCCAAACCTCATTAACGAAGATCCAAGCACAGTAACTCCCAAAAATTCAAGTTTCTTAGATACCCCATGGTCAGAACTCTCCAAGCATCTCTCACAAGGAGTATCCACGTCCTCAGTACATACTGAAGTGAATACTGCACAAATCACACAGGATGATTCTGCTGAGGAGGTTCAACTTGGCAATTGGGACTCTATGACTGGTTATCAGGATGCTCATCACAAACCTACACTTTGAATTGATATTTATAACTTCATCCTTTTTTCTCTCACTCACTTGTTGTTTTCATCAAATAAAACAAAGTCATTCTACATGGCAGGGATGCACACATACAACCCCTCTTTTGACATGACTGTAGATAAAAATCTGTACCATTGGCTGGAATATGCTTCCTTTCAACAAGATCCAATGCATATATATCAATACTTGTTGGATAGTTGTATTGGAGAAAGAATATCTGCTCTCTATCACACCATTGCCAAGTATTTAATCAGTATCAACAAGTAAACATTATATATATATATATGTGTCATTGTTATAAAAAAAAAAGAGAATAATTAGAGTCATCAATTGTAGAGAAAAAGAAGCACTAGAAGTAGTAAACTGTGGTATAAGAAGAAATGCCCAACCTATACAGTGCTTATTGGATTTGAATCGTCAGCTAAGTCCAGACATTGACAGATTGAACTCGCCCTTTAAAGGTAATATTTTAAAATGATAAAATACATTTGGTCATCTCATATGTATTACAGTAAAGGTAAACAAATTATCTTTCTTACTACAACTGCTACATGCCACACAGTATAGTCTTTTCATGTTATTTTTATCACTCATAAACCACCTATTGGTCAGTTGAGGCCTTTGTATCCACAACGCCTCACTATTCTAGAGGCCTGCTGTTGGGTGGAAGCACAGATCCGGGATGTTAGCCGAGCTGCCATCTCAACAGAAGTGAATCGCTTTTCTGATGAATGTTCTTATGAAGAAATACGATGGAGAACTATGCAATACAAGCAGGAGAAATCATCAATGCTTTATTCACCAAAGAACAAGGTCAATGGCATGTATCTTCTATATAGGGCTATTAAAACTATTATTCACTGTATGTTTCTGTATGTTTCCATGCACATGCAGTATGGCGATACCTTAACCCTTTTCTCCACCATCATCCCAGACCACAAATACATTCAATTCATAAACAAAACAAACCTAAAAGCCCAACCTTAACACAGAGCTTGTCTTGCCATTCTTTGGCTACACAACCTATCCATTTACCCCTGTCCATCTGCTATTTCTATTCTAGAATTACTATGGCCTATAGTAACTTATACGACTATTCCTCCCAGCCATCTCCTTCCCTGTGCTATTCAAAATCCAGTTCTTCACCCCTCAAGAGAACAGTGTTGTTGGGACAGGAAACAGTGGAGATCGATGAGAAGTTGGGACAGGGAGGCATGGCTGTTGTTTACAGTGCAAAGACATCGCATGGCATCTATGCCCTCAAAATAGAATCACCTCCTAATCCATGGGAATTTTATGCACTACAGCAACTCCATGCTCGTAGGACAGCACCAAGAATGATGAGCGCCCACAGCATGTACCTCTATCAAGACACTAGTTTTATCCTACTTTCCCTGTCAGGAAAAAAGACACTGCTTGACTGCTTGAATGATGCAAGAGCCCATGGAAGCAAATCTATGCCAGAGCCCCTTGTCCTATTATTGATGACAGGACTCATTCGTACTATTCTCACTCTTCACAGTGCCCAAATCTTCCACGGTGACTTGAAACTAGACAATCTTCTTGTCATAACAAAAGACGCAACAATACCACAGTCCAATTACCACCCTCAAGATGCATGGTGGGATCCTATTCATGTGATTGACTTTGGACGTGCCGTTGATCTCACCCTGTTTCCTAGCCATGTTGAGTTTATAGCAACATGGCCAGGGCAACAGGAGGATTTGCCTGAACTAAGAGCCAATACACCATGGAGGCCTTGGCAGGTGGATTACTGGGCAGTGGCTGCTATAGCTCATCGACTGCTGTTTGGTGATCCTCTTCAGTACCGTGCTTGTCCTTCTACACAGCCTATAGAATGGTGTCTTTGTCGGCCTATTAGACGCTATTGGCATAAAGACATTTGGAATAGTTTTTTCCATGGATTGATGAATCCCAAGGCAGCGGGGGAATTACCCATCACTCATCCACTTGAGCGGTTGTTGCATAAGATGGAGACTTGTTTAATGCACATCACTAAAAAGGACAAGGCCCTGTACAATCTTGTTCTGACATTGGAAACTAGAATGACACGCTAAGATGTAGTGTCAGCATGTTTGTGTAGTTTATGTAGTTTATGTAGTTTGTGTAGTTTGTGTAGTTTATGTAGTTTATGTAGCTTATGTGTACACTAATAGCAGTTATATTAATAAATGTATATGTATATATTAATAACTTCAGGTGCGTATGTGGATTTTGCCTGCTTTAGTCATACTACGCATACCCTAAAATCATATACACACAATATACCAGAGTCAGTCAGTGCTTTCTTATTCATAAGATAGATAAAAGGATATTATTACCTTATAGGGCTTATAGCCTTCATGGAATACACGAAGACTGTCTACTTTGAGACCAGAGACAGCGTAGGTATTGATTTGGAAGTCCAGGCTAATTGTCATACTTGCATCTGGATCCATTTCACTACAAGAGAATGTCACTGTCTATTGTTTATGCTATCTGTTTACCTGCTGCTAAATGTGCCCGAGAGAATAGGAGATCTTTCTTTTAATTGGAGTTTTCCAAGATCCCATTTGATCGTCTAAAACAGAATCAGTCTGCAGGTTATAAACTCACTCTCCAAAGAATACCTTGGACACTGGATCATACATGTACTGTCCTATATTACAAGTGGCATTGACACCTGTTGTACCCTTTGGCATGGGCAATGTAAGCACTACACGCTCCATCACCTTATCAGCAAAACGTGGATGCACAGTAATATCGAATTTGCCTAAGAAATCAGTATGGATAGATAGGAAGAAGTTGGCCTTACCTCCTGTTTTGGACAGCAATAGAGTGGGTTTGATTTGAATAGGCAGTGCATTTTGGTGAGAAAGAATAGCGCTAAATAACCCCATTTAATCTTCTGTCAATGCACATTGCTTACCGATACGACATGAGCTTGAATTGACCATCAGGAGGCACAAAAGACAGGACCTTTTCAGCCTCCCATTTACGATTCCTGTTCTGTAAGCCACAATGACAAGAATGCTGCTTATTTACCTTACGCATGGATGGAAGCTCACATCATCAATCAGTTGAGGGTTGAGGAAGCTAAGGGTCAAGTCAGGCATGCCGGATAGTTTACAATTAGCAATGACACTTCCATGGGCCTCCAATGATAATCCTACACCATTCCTAATGAGTTCTATGAGTGACTCATTCCACTGCTTAAGAACAGCACCCCATCCCTTCTACTTACGATGCAATGGTAGCATCAATTTCTTCTATAATATCAAAGTAGATTTCATTCTGTGTGTATTTCACACCAGCCTTTCTCCATGGAATACTTGACATGTTTTGGGAGAATTTGGGTGCCACACTGTCCTTCATTAGCAAACATGTCTTTGCGCTATTCCACTTACCCTGCTGCTGCTCCTACTGTAGTCATGACCTTGTTGAGAATAGTGGGTGGCATAATGATCTCTTTCAGGGCATTGGGCTCAGTGGTTAATGGGTATCCATAATCTAGCATCTCCTCCAATAACTAATAGATAAGCAAACACTCCTCCCAGGCTGGTTGTACCTGATACACAGTAACAAAGTTCTCTCGAATGGATATCTCAGACACTTCTTTCAAGTAATCCGTAAGAATATCAATGATGCGATGGATAAATTCAAACACAAGCATAGGATCCACTATTCGACCACACCATTGTGTGTTCTCTTTGAATATATCTGCTATTTTCCTTTGAAACTTACCTTCTCTTTCTACAGGACACAGCCATACCAGGTCATTGCGTAACACGTTCAATAGCCAGTAGTTCTCTGTCTCCAGCACAGGGGGAATATCTTCACGCGTATAGAATGTCTCCTTGAGATGAATACCGAGATCAGACTTGTTTATAGTGCCAGGAGCAGAGTTCATGTACTTTTCACACTCATCGTTGAATATATCCACCACTTGTCGAGATATCATGCCTCTCCATTGCTTTTCAATAATAATTTTCCTGTAGTCAGAATGGTTATTATAAGCAGAGTTCCGTCTACTTGCCCTTGTGGGTTAATAACAAAGAGTGAGTTTATCATGGTAACGGTGTATATCTATCTATCTATAGATATATATATATATATGTGTGTGTGTGTATATATGTGTTTATAAAAGAGGGCCGGCCTAGGAGCTGAGTTATTCTACGGTGGGAGGAGAGGTGCTGGTGGTGAAAAGGTCACACACCTGCAACAGCGGAGAGATCCAACGATTGAGATCCATAAGATTCATACGTAGAATAATGTATAGGATTAGCCAAGATACACTGCTTGGGTACAGAAAAAGAGACCTTTATATGTATGTATATATTTATGTATGTATTTATTTATGTATGTATATTTATTTATTTTTGTTTATAAAGACTTCTCTTATGGACTGCCTTAGAATAGCCCACGTAGAGTAGGGATTTCTTAATTTCCCTACTAAATAAGAAAGAAACTTTTTGCCATCCACTGCATTGATGGGGACATGCTGTTGTGACTTACTTTTATGAATGGATTGAAAAAGGAAAAAGAAGAGACTTCTACAGTGCAAGCAGAACAAGTGTGACTCTTTTATTAGATACCTCATTAGCTCTGTTGACAGATCCTTTACTGTTTCTCAAACACTTTGAATTCTCCTCATGAATAACGATACTAAAGTAGAGCCTTATGTGACTTGTTCTCAGCTCAGTCACCAAGGAACAGATACAGACACAACAACCACCCACAGTCCAAAAGAACCTATCACTAGTACAACTACTAGTGCAGCTACCAGTGCAACTACCAGTGCAGCTACCAGTGCAACTATTAATACAGCTACCAGTGCAACTACCAGTGCAACTACTGCTACCAACACCACCTCCACTACAAAGAACGAGGAAGAGGAGGAGGAAAAAAAAGACACTACACTTTCTCCAGAAAGTAATGAGGAGTAAGTTTACAGCAAAAGACTATTCTTCTTCTTTCTTATGTCTTGTACAGTTACTGTGCAGTCTCAAAAACACTGGATGTGTTACGCCACCAATTGAAGCAGGCTCTCCAGGATATCGAGACACTTCATACTATTAAGAAAGAAGCACTAGAAGACCCATTTGAATTTGTAGAGAGTTTGAGAAAAGTAAATACTGTTCAAACCATAGCATTATTAACTCTTGAATAGCCTACAAAAAGACGCATGCCTCAACTACAAAAGATTCTGTGTGTGCCTGATATCCAATGGCACCACTACAGATATCTTCCAGAATCTCGGCTTACACAACAAGCAGGTAGTTAATATATATGCAAAGAACAGAACAGAGGATTGATCTGTGAATAGCTGCATTATCTGCTCTCTCTCATAAAACAATGCATCTTTACAAGCCAAATATATTCAGAGTAAGTTCAGTCAGTGTATGTGCAGTATCATTGACAGTACAGAATATTATGGAAACGCCTCTTACGCCTGCTGCTACTCCTCCTTCTGCTAATAATGTCACTCCTTCTCAGTCACTTTCATCTCTCCAACCACAACAGCAGCCACAGCAAACAACACCACTTTCCTCCAGTGCAGCTAAATTCATGCAACGTGAAATCCATCGTACTTACCAGGCCTTAAGCCAAGTTCCCTCGGGCAATTCTTGTTCTGACATATCTGACAGAGAATCAGAAGATGAAATGACATTACTACCTAGCAGGGGAAAGGGAAAGGGGAAAAGACGCACTTCCATGCTACAAACAGGCAAAGAAGAATTTACATCTATTCATTATGTATCAGAAAGGAGACACCCACCTGCTACTACTACTACTACTACCATCACTAATATTCCTACTGCCACTGCCACTGCCACTGCCAATACTACTACTAACAACAACAACAACAATAACAATAATAATAATAATAATACTGCTACTACTGCTACTACTACTCATCCATTGGAAACAGACCAAAGCAATGAACAGTACACAGGGTATGCACGGCATGGAAGATCAAGTACGCCTGAGAGGTATTTCTATGACAGCAATAATATACTTATAGTAGGATAGTCGTGTGGGGGCTTCTGTTCCTAGATCCATTGAGCCACGTATGAGTGAGGATTCCTGTCTTGATTCCGTAAGTATGTTTTTGTATATTAATATATATCTATACTGGTGATAAAGTGGTATGTACTAACTGTATATTCTATTCTAGGATGATCCAAAGGCACCTACCCATAATCTATCATGGACAGATGCAGAACAGGTAATACAGTTCTTCAACATTTTCTTCTATAGACACTCATTCATTCATTCATTCATTCTCTTTCTTTTTTTTCTTTTGTTCTTTCTTGTCCTCCATTAGCATAGACTTGAAGAACTATTGGAAATCTATCCTGATGAGCCAGTACAAGCCCAACGGTTTAATAAAATATCAGTGGCATTGGGAACACGTACGGCTCGACAAGTAGCCAGTCGTGTACAAAAGTATTTTATTAAACTGGCCAAGATGGGTCTTCCTGTCCCAGGCAGAATCACTATTCCAGTAAGTAATAATAATAGTAATGATAGGAGTGGTAGTAGTAGTAGTGATAAACAAAACAGAGAGTTGCAATGCATTGACTCATTATAACAACGACACAAATGATAACAGCCCTCCTGTTTACCCAAGAGTTCTCGAGGCATGAGTGGTTTACACAGTAGCCATTCTCACCAACACCACCACAGTAATAACAACAACAGTGGTGATGGCAGCATAAGACCAAGTGGAATGTATCGAGTCAAGAGTGGACATCGTATAGCCAAACCAAAACAGGCAGCACTTGCTAAACCACGACCACTGATGCGGCCCTCCATGCGTACATCAGGATCTGGCTATAATTCCATTGCTTCAGGTGGGATTACCAACTCAAGGTAATAGAAGATAGATCCATATACACAAAAGAAAAGAGTGAACTGATGGGATGTGTTTAGGATATCGGGCACACATTATACAGACATACAAGTAGCCCCTACTGTGCTTATGTCGGATGATGAAGATGATAGTATGAAGACAATGATGCTTCATGTTGTGAGTCAGGCATCTAACAAGGTAGGTTATTCTAGAGTGAAAAATAGAATTCTCTTATCAAAGATCCCTATTAATAAGAAGACACAGGCCACCATGGCACTGGATTCTTCCATGAATGACTATACAGGAGAGGCAATCCATGAGGGTTATGCAGTATGTATTCTTCCTGTGGTGATTCCTGTGATGATTACTAGTGGATCTCATTCTCTTTCTATTAGTGTGATGCTTGTGGTGTAGAGCCCATCGTGGGTGTCCTCTACAAATGCACTGTATGTGATATCAGTGAGGAAGTTGATCTGTGTAGTAGATGCATGTCCATTGGCACATTTTCCAATGGTAAGTTCTCTTTTTATCTATTCTTATGAGGGATACGGAATATTCACTGTGTACATTAGACCACCATACACCAGAACATCCCTTTGAGGCTGTTCCTACTGCTAATTTACTACCTTATTATGCTGATAATGATTATGCTTCCCCAGAATATTTGGGAGAATACAGTTATTTACAATAGGAAAAAAAGTGCGTCGTTCTTTTAAAACACAATACTTCAAAGTAGACAAAGAGAGAGGCAGACAAACACAGTCCTTTATTATTTACGCTTGCTCGTTCCTTTCTTCTCTCTCTTTCTCTTCTTTCACTAGTGTTCTTTCTTATGCCACAGTCCCACATTATTCTTCATACACGAGTTCCCATAACACCCTACGCTACACAGTGGGTTCCTTCTAGCAATTTTATTTGTGCTGTGGGGGCTGCTGCTGGTGCTACTGGAAAAATAACAGTCTACAGTGTGCAAGAGACTACCTTGCAGTTAGAGGCACAGGTATATATTATATATCTATAGAGTATAGCAGAGTAGAGTAGAGTAGACTATATTATACTATAATAATAAATAATAATAATAAATAATAATAAATAATAAATAATAATAATAATAATAATAATAAATAATAATAATAAAAAGCACTGACACTGACACTGAGAGAATAAAAGGCCACCACAGTGACTAATAAGACATATAGACGACAACAGACGCCACTATACGATGCATGAGCTTAGGACTTTCCAATAATCGTGTAGGTCATGTCGCTACAGGCAACTACCACGGCCACCTACAGATATGGTAACCCTCTCGCAACAGAAGCAGACTGTTGACCCTCCTACTCTGCTCTTCTAGGGACATTGAGCACTCTGAAATTCCTCTTTCTTCCTACAAAGCCCATGGCAGTATTGTCAATGCCATTAGTGGTGTTGGAGAAAACAACGCCTCTGGTTATTCTCCCGAAATAGCCACGGGAGGAAAGGATGGTAGGTTGCCTTTCTTTCTTTTTCAATGTATATCTACATCCACATCTACATCTCCCGAGCATAAAGACATTGAGGAGGATGCAGCCTTCTTATGTGCTATGGCTGACGTTGCTTAGGATTTGTCAAGGTATGGGACGCACGAGAATGCGAAAAACCTGTCTTGAGTGTAAATCCTAGTCAAAACAAAGCAGCACAGGATATTTGGTGTATTTCCTTTGGTAGGTTTCTATATCTATCAATCAAGAGACGGTGTGCTTATAAAAATGGTAGGGGACATCAAGGGACATCGTGTTGTGGCTGTTGGCTATGCAAATGGTGATATTCGACTGTTTGATGTGGTGGCTTCTCGTTATCTATGGAAAACCAAAGTGGCAGATGGAGTAAGTCAATGGAATTGGAATAGAACATAGTAGAATGGCGGTTACTCACTGTTCTTTATTTATATTTTATTTATTTGTTTATTTATTTATTTTTTAAAAGGTGTGTTCGTTGGATTTCTCAAATGGAGAAAAAGAAATATTAATGGCATCTACATTGGATGGTCTTTATTCTTTTGATCTTAGCAGTGGAGAAATGACACCCATTGCAGTAAGTGAAGACTACTTTGCTACAAGTAAAGTGTATTTATATGTCATGGTACTTTTATCGGTAGGAGAAAATAGGCCTCACTCTCTGGGCTGTCCGTCATTGTCCCCAGATGCCTAGTATTTCAGCAATAGCAGGAGGAGATGGTCGTCTGCGTTTTAGTCAAGAGAACACACCAGGATTCATCCATGATAAGGCCATCACTAATCATCCAGTGATCTCTTTTGATTGGAACAGAGATGCAAAAGGGCTGTTTGTATGTGCTTCTTTTGATCAGAGCCTTCGAGTGGGGATGATCAAAGGCATCTAATACCAGACTCCATTGGTTATTCTACACTAGAATAGAATTCACTGGCTACAGTAGAGGGTGAGGTAGAGTCTGATATTCTACACACTCTTCTCTCTCTCTTTCTTTTTTGTATTGATTACCCTTATACACTTATACACACTTATATACATCTATACACTCACATCTTTTTGCACGTTTCATATTATTAAACTGTTTTGCTTCATTGTTTTTCTTTTTTCTTTTTAGTGTAAAAAGACAAGGAATCATACTACTAATACTATAGAAATGCAAAATAAACACTATTCTTTAATATCGGTAAGCCCAATAAGAGGCAGAGGCCACTATATCTTCTTGCTTGTCCTTTTCAACCTAAACACACCAATAAGATAGAGATAAGAAAAAGGTGTATGTGTGCAGGTGTACATGTATTTGTTTACCTCACTTTGAATGTATTTATGGATCATACATAAATAGTCCACATAACTTAATTGGCCATAACTTGCATCTTCCATCATGGCTTGGTAGAACAGATATTCAGGATCCACACTTTGTCGTATGATAAAAATACGTGCATGTTTGGGAGAGGCCATTCTTACACGCCTCAGATGTTGTTGAAGGTGTTTGGAAAAGGGATGGTCAAGTTGAGGAAGTTGTGTCTATAATATATAGATATAAAAATAAATAAATAAAACCCCATACCCTAGTCAATACACTGGAATCGTAGGAATAGTTACCATGCTTGGGTCTATATGCTCCAGTTGAGAAACACCAAAGATGCCTTGAAGGTATTCAATTGATACATGCTGTCCAATCCAAAGAAAGGTGAAATGATGATCCTCTATAGAACCATAAGTATCTACTTATCCTACAACACAACAGGTAGGGGATTCTTTCTTACCAACCAAGTATATACCAGTACTATTGAGGTAGGCATAAGAGGGTCTTTCCAGAGGAAGAATGCTTCCTTCTTCCTAACACACTAAGTCATAGAGCCACCACAAAAGATATTTACCTGACTCAACATATCAATCACTTTAATAACACGAGGATACAGCCATTGAATGGTAGCTGCAATAGAACAAGACTTCATGAGACGCATAGCATGAACCCTCATATCACTGGTTACTTTTGTATCTGTCACAATGTCTTATTAACCTTTTATTGTTATAGAGACAGCCACATTACCTTTACGCAGCAATACACTTTTTTTGAAGGCCAGTAAATAGACAGGAAGAATTTTAAATGATTCGGGCAGTACTAATTGCCCAGTGGCAGTAGAAGCAGCACAGTATTTGCGGTAGGCTGCCAATATCTTGACACAGAAAATATCTAATTTAGAAGAGATCTCCTGTGAAGTTTCATGGATTGTTTGTGAAATAGCTATGGTAAAAACACAAGAGTCCATCAATACACTCTGTCCACAGACTCACAGTTATGTTACTCTGATCTACCTCTTTTCACAATCAAACTCATAGACGTCTCCACATCCGCTTGTCGAAAGATAGTGCTCATTGTTTGTGTAATGGACAAACACAACGTATGAACCCGCACACGTCTTTGGCCATGAACGGTAGTGTAAAGCAACGCACATTGGAAATAAGCATTGGAGCCCTCTGTTAACTTGGCATCGTGCTTCAAATCAAATCCAATGGACTTGTCAGCATCAATGCCCGCCAGCAGAATGTCGGTTGCATTTTGCATATCAAAGTTACCGTACTGGTCTTCCACAGAAATGCCTAGAAAGAGAAAAGGAGTTGGTAAGAAGACATCCTGTTTCAAGTCTCAGACTTACCATTGGAACAACGAACACGTAGGGCTGCATTGTAGCCTTGTTCTCGTGTTAGGCTGTGCTGTACAGCATACACAAGATGTTCAGAGTGTGTCTTGTCAAAGTCTGGATAACTGTGTGTATCGCCTCCTGTTAGTGCTGATAATACACCTAATAATACAGTAGAGTGAGCATTATACACACACACACACACATCCACCTATATCTATATAGGGGGACAAAGGATGCTGTACCTAGTGTATTCATCTCCATAGAAGACGAAGGAAACAGCCAAAGATCCACACAGATGCCTTTTTGTACACACTCCTTGCCAATAGTAGCATAGAATGGACTTTGAGGTTGGAAGAATTGTTTCTCTTTCTCGGTAGCATAAGGCTTATCATCTTCCTTATGCTTTAGGGCACCTGGCCCCATGGAAGGAAGCACAGTCTGGAAAAGATGGAGCTTACCTCCCGACACTTTCTAAATCCACTGTTTAATCCCTCTATTCTTGTGTTCTTGGATCCAACTTACCAAGGCCTCAAAGGCACCCTGGATAGCTGCCCCCATCACAGAAGACACAACTGTTGTATGTGCATACATACTAGGCAGACGGTCCAACAGATCCTCAATGACTCGCTTGGAAGCATAAGGATCTACGAGAAATCCCTCTGACAAGGGCAGGAACATATCCTCACAATCCGACACCACCATCATGTGTGCTTGGTCCAAGTGCGCCTGTCTTCATTAGACCTGTTTCTTCTAGGAAGACAAGGTGCTTACCATGAGATTGTAAAAGCACACTGTACTGTCAAATGTCATGATGGCCACTTTGGTGTCGTGTTCAAGGGATCCCAGTGTGCTTTTGATAGAGCGACATACACTCTCCAGTACACCACTATTGACTGCATTCAATGATACATCCAAGGCAAACACCACACACAATGCAGTAGGAGGCCGTGTCCAGTATTCTTCAGGCACTTCGAATTCTACACTGCCCAGACGCAATTCAGGTCTTTCTTCTCTATCAGCGCGTTTTCCTGTCATGTCCATGTAACAAAAGTACTCTTCGGGAACTGGGTTCTCAGACTCACACAGATTACACATGAATTTACGACCCCCATCTATAAATCGACACCATGGATTGATATATCCCATGCACTGTTGACAGCGGATAGGGCCTTGGCTGGAGGTGGGGGCCAAAGGGAAGGTGTTCTTGGGATAGACATTGGCCAAGGGTTGGATAACAAGACCCATTGGCAGTCCCGAGTCATGCCATAGATCATACGAGGCAGGAATATCACGTAGAGTACTTCTCATAAAGTGTGGACCACAATTGCCCTGGTCTAAAGCACTGAAGGAGGTAGTGGCCAATGGAAGAGGTTCTTTTGAACATGTACCGTATTCTTGTTGGTGGTATCTGGATTGGTCCTGGAGTTGGGCTTGGACTGGAGAAGGGATTTGGTTGGGATCGATCTTTGGTTTTAAGGGTAAGTGTGCAGGCCTTGAATGATTTGGTACTTGCTGTTGCATTGGTGGTTGCATTGGTGGTTGCATTGGTGGTTGCATTGGTGGTTGCTGTTGATACATTGGCTGTTGCTGTTGATACATTGGCTGTTGCTGTTGCATTGGTGGTAGTTGCTGTTGATACATTGGCTGTTGCTGTTGATACATTGGCTGTTGTAAAATCTCTGGAGTTGCATAGACACGTCGGGATCTTCCTGCAGCTATACCATTCACTGGCCTACTATGAATATCCATAGCACCCATAGAAGACGTAAGTGTCTCTTGCGTATCGGATAAGACAGGTGTATGCATCTGACTAGCTATTTGAAAGAACATGTCAGCTGGTATAGACATGGGTATATTCATGCACCTCTTTAATTGTGGCTCTCTTTTACCTGGTCCTTGGCTAATGTGGTTGGGTGCAGTGGGTTGAACGGGATACGTAGGTCGAATAGGTTGTCCACTCATGGAGTGTGCTAGGGGACTGCTGAAAGGTGGTGTCCTACCTGAACCAGGCACTTGTTGCTGTGTTGGTGACAGTGGTCTCGGACTGCTATTCATTCTGTTGAAGTTTCCTTATTTGAAAACAAGGATGTGTTAAGGCGGTATAGGAAATAGCCCAAGTGGAAGAAAGAATAAAGAAAAAAGAGACAACCTCTTTATCAGGAACACCGATGGAGGTTACACACCAGGATATCTTTAGGATATAAAAAGAAATAATCGAATTATAATTGTTTAAAAATGACATCGATTTGAAAAGGAGCAAAAATAAATTATGTACACACCCAAAGATTTTTGGGATATATACCATTTCCGAAAAGTAAAGTCGCATTCACTTGTCACATCTGCGTATATATTGTATTATAAATATTTATGAAACACGACATTAATTTTTGGAAGTAGTGTATAAAGAAATATCCTGAGAATAAAATCGCAATATTATTATGATTGGCTAATGTGTTTTAAAATGCCTTTTCGCTGTGTAAATGGTCAATTTCAAACTCTACTTGCTTGTTTAAGCAATAGCTACTGACTTTGTAGTTAAAAAGTATAGAATTGGCTGTAAAGACAAGAAATAGAACAAGAATCACCCCAAAATTACAACTCAGTCACTGCATTTATTGTTTAACATAATGTGTTATCCTTAGGCCCACAGTATTTGCAGCATAACAATGTTTAAGAAAATATTTATTATAGAACACACTGAATTAACTCCAGTGGTCATTGTCCAAAAAAGAGAACCAAACTTACTTGTGTTGAGAACAGTGTATTCATTGATTGAATCAATATCTATAATCACCTCAATTATCTCATTGTAACTGGTATTAACAATAGTACTTAATGATAACAAAGTATTGTTTCTAATACTGGGCTTTAGGCTCAAGGCAAATAGAGTATGAATTGTTTGACTTGTAAATCTAACATGAATTTTGACTTAATTATAGGAAAGTAAAGGCTAAAGTGATACCTCACTAAAATGAAAATATTTGTTATTCTTTGTTCTTGTTATTATCTTGTTATTTCTTACACTGTCTATACAACTTGATACCTAAGTACTTGTCAAGATGAGCATAACTGAGCAAGGTAATGTGCTATTATTAACAAAGAGAAACAATAGAAAGAGGTGATAGACACTACCAAGGACTATTCTTGAGATAAAAAGGTAAGCAATGTCTTCATCTGGGCTTGAGCTCACCGTTCTTACAGGCAGGATATAGTACTGACTCTTCTTCTAATAGATAATATATGGCTTATTATTCTCAAGACAAGTATTAAGTACAAGGTAAGCACACTATCTCTCTTGATTAAGTTATTAATAATACAATATTCTGTTATTAGATAAGTTAAGACTCTTCTCAAGTCAGTCCAAGGTGGTCTTCTTCCTTCTATACTGTCTAAGGTGTCTAGGCTGTCTAGGGTATACTCCTAAGCATAGTCATCTATCTCCCAAGGATAAAGCACAAGGTCTTTAGGGTATAGATTCTATTGCTATGAGGGAATGCACTTGGGCAGTAGCTATAGTCATACTATAGTATTAGCTATATTATTATAATAAACAATTTTATTCATAAACAATATATTCTATTGATAATACAATTTGATATTGAGGTATCCACAAAAGGAAATAATTATTTGGATATCCTCAAACCTTTTTATTTTAAATAAAGTTCCATAAAAGGCAGGATATTTTTAGACGTAAAAGGAAGGAGATATTCCCGCCTAAAGGCCAGAAAAATCTCCTGGTGTGTAGATCGAAAAGCCATCCGAAGAGAAGGTTGCTGTCGTCGGGATTCAAAAATAACTTCAAATTAGAAAGGAACTCTGCAAACAAAGAAGTTGAACTAGTCATGACCAGTAAAAATACTCGACGTTTCACTGAATTTGTCCCATCAGCAAGCCTACAAAGAAATGTTCTTCAGAAAGGAAAGCTCAGCAGTGTTGATTCAGACCCGGAAGATGAGAATGACTGCTTCATTTGTACTGAGCCTATAGAAATCTATGCTGTAGCCGATTGTGACCACAGAACATGTCATTTATGTGCTCTTCGTCTTCGTTCTCTCTACAAGTCACTTCATTGTGCCTACTGTAAAGTCAGTAAAGAAAAAAGCACCGATCCTGAACTGACGCTCTTTCTTTCTTAGACTGAGCAAAAGACAGTTATTTTCACGCATAGTCCAACAAAACCCTTTTCTACTTACAACATCAACCAGGCCAATGTGGACACTGAGCTTGGAATAGCCTATGAGAATGAAGCTATAAAAGCAAAGTCAAGCACTCTACTAAAACATAACTGCCCTGATAAAAGCTGCAAAGTAGCCTGCAATGATTATCCACAGCTAAAACAACATGTACTGCTGGCCCATAAAAAGATGCTATGGTAAGGACATAGGAATCCATAGCAGAAGGACTTAGTCTATTCACCACTAGTGACTTGTGTGTGGAATACAAGAAGATATTCTCCTTTGAACATACTCTCTTTTCGGACAATGAGTTGCAGCGACACTTTGCTCATGGAGACGAAGCAAGGCAGGATACAGGTTTCAAGGGCCATCCACAATGCCAATTCTGCCGTACAAATTACTACAGTAATGATGAGTTATTTTCTCACTGCCGCGATAAGCATGAACAGTGCCACATATGTGTGAAAAAGGGAATCCGGGATCAGTATTATGCTGACTATGACAGACTGGTATGTAATGGATACATGGCTGAGCCATTCACACTGCTGATAGGAAATCCATTACAAAGAAGACCATTATCTGTGCTTACAAAAAGCATGTTTGGATAAGAAGTTTATTGTTTTTGATTCAGATTTTGACTTTCAAGCCCACAATATAGAAGAACATAATGCATCTCGACGTGTTCATCTTCAGTTTGAATACCCTGAGTTGAATCGTCATTCTCATCGTAACACATTTCATGGACATCATGAAAGATCCCCAAGAGATATGTCTCGAGAGAATAGAACATTTGACAAGAGGAATGGAAAATTCAAAGAGAGAAGAAATGAGAGGGAATCAGAAAACACAAAAGTAACTGCAGACACTTCTTCCGCTAACCCTGCTTTCAATTCCGCGTCTGCGTCTGCGTCTGTGCTTGCTCCCAACTCTGTGTCTGCTTCTTCTTCCTCTTCCTCTTCCTCTTCTGTCACCACAAATAGTTTACCACCAGGTGCAAATTTTAAAGGAAAACAAAAATCTACAGCTCTTAACAAACCTACTGGATTTGGTAAACTCACCACCACTCCTACTCCTACTCCAACTCTTGTAAAGGAGATATTAGAAAAAAGCATAATATCACGCCATACAGTATTCCTGGAAAAAGTCAAAGACATTCTAAAGACCACAGAGAAAGTAAAGCGATTCCGTAGCATAATTACAGACTATCGTAATTCTGCTATTGGTATCGACTCCTTTTTTGCCCAATTATCAGATCTCTGTGATGACCAAGTACAAGCAATATCTTATATTTCCCTTGGCGTAGAGGAGCTTATTGACAATCAAGATAAGAAAAATGAACTGGCAAATGCATGGAGACTTAAAAAAGCTGCAGTAAGTACAGTAGCAGTAGTAGTAAAGAGAGAAAGAGAGAGAGAGAGAAAGGATGCTGAAATGAACCCTGTAGGTATCCCATTTCCCTGCTCTTCCACCTGCAGAGCCTATACCAGCAACATCTGCTCGTAATGTATCGCGTGTGATGGTGATTAAGCAAAAGGAAAAAAGAAAAGAAAATACAAAGGCCTCGACGACTGACATTAAAGGTGCATGGAAGGCAACATCAGGCAGTAGTGCCCAACCAGCACGTACCCCTGCACCAAAGGCTGCCCCTTTTGTATCTGTACCTTCTCCTTCTATGAAAGAACAAGCACCACCGTTGCCTATCTCTGTAGGGAAGAAAGGAACAGGAGGCACAGGAGGTGCCCCTCCGCGTGGATTGACTTCTTTATCTGCATTTCCTTCCCTTCCTGTCGCCACACCCAAACATCCAGTATTGATCAAAATGAGGAAAGAAGCAGTCAGTGTATCTAATTCATGGGGATCCAATCCAGTTCCTAAAACTGAACCCTCCTTCACACCTAGTAAGAAGGAGAAAAAGAACAAGCAGGTCCTGTTCCGTGTGGGTCTTTGATAATAAGCACTTTTTGAATGTTATAATATTGTCATATGCTATTTTTATACTTTTATAATAAATCTACATCGCTATCGTAAAAGTTAATGTCTACCCATCCCAACTGTCTTCTTCTTTCTAAACACATATCAATAAAGGTCTTTTTGAAGCTATTTGGAATGCCACAAGAGGTGATGTCCATCCAGCGAAGGTGATAGAGCTTACTGGCGATGAATAGAATGGCGGGTGCATCAGCTCTATTTAGAAAAGCAACTGAAAGATAGGATAACTGTTTAGTGTATTCACCCAACAGTCGGATAGCATTGCTATCTATTTGCCAACAACGGGTTAAATGAAGCAACCTTAAATGAGGACACGACTTTGCAATAACTTTGACAGTGTCTCCATTGATTGCATACAGTGAGTTGAGTCTCAGGTGAGTCAGATTGGCTCCCCATGTGGATATCACATATTCAATGATGGGTATAGTAAGACGATAACAGAATGAAATGTCGAGATGTCGTAGAGCTTCTTTTCTTGATTCAAAACAGCCTACGAGTTCTTCGTTGGAGAGACTTCTTACAAGTCCAACCCAAAGTCCAACCAAGGGTTTTTGATTTTTTTGAAGAGCACTAAATGTCTTTGGTCCAACAAGTTCACATCCAGAGATATCCAATGATTGAAGGTAGGGGCACAGTTCAATCACACTGGCCATGTCCTGATCAGTGACGAGGGTTAACCACTCTGACTCTTTATCTACCACATCTACTTCAGGATAGTTTTCTTTTTCCATCTTGGTTCCATAGGCAGGTGTTTCTATTGTCTCCAGGCCAGTACTTGCGGTTGGAATCCTTTCAAGTCGAACATAACCACGCAGTTGGCCAGACATTCTATCATAGGGCTCAACAGGATAGGTTGTTTTTATATACATATTGCCTGCTGGTCTGAGAATAGGTGATTTTCTCAATACAAGCGTTCTGGTATGAATCGTCCATTGTGCATTATTACTGTGCAGTGTATTCAAGAAAACACTCCAGTGGTAACGAGTGTAAATAACAACATGTTGATAGAGGAGTGGCATAGCTGCTTTATACCAGTTTTTACTGATTCCTGCTAACATGGGCAAATCAGACCTAGGAAGCCATTTTATGATAAGCTGAACCACTTCTGGTGGAAGTGATTGATTTTGACTTTGATTATCGTGGCTATAAATCTGATGAAAAAGGGTCGAGAAGGACATTGTAGGCGCCAAGAGAAAACTGCTACTCAAGGGTATTTATGGCAGTATGTGCTGTTCTGTTAAGAAATTGACCAATCAAATAATCTTTATGGACCATTTATTTTTTGGACTCTGTGGATCTTGACACAATCATTGGTCATCTTTTGTTTCTGAGCTGGATTATAGCCCTTTTCACCATGTCTGCAATGCAATAGTTACCAGCTCAGTATCAGTAATGGCTCGGAGCAGTATAGCAAAGAGACACAAGATTCCCTTTAGAGTATACCACAGCTATATCCCAAATATAAGAGCAGAATAGTATTCTTTCTATTGATGATCTTTTCAGTAAATAAAACTCTATGCTAATATGAAATGTGATGTAGGCTTCTAAAATGAGGGGAACACATAGTTTGATGATTTCAAATTCCCAGCAACAACTTCCACATGTTTACTTTACTTTTTTATAACAACCTCATAAATTCCTTGGATGTAGACTTGAGACTTGATACTCACATCGATATTAAAAGCTTTCTTCTTCTATTGGAAAGTTAGAGTCCCGGTCTAGTGAATTCATATACTTATAATCATGGAAAGAATATAAGAAATAAATAGAAAGAAAAAGGTACTTGGAATATGAAAGGTTTGAGTTATTTTTACTATTACTTAAGAAATATGAAATTTAAGGCAATGTTTGTTACTTGGGAAGGATAAAGTCATGAAAATAGTTGGACTACATTTTTCCTGTATTTATCTCATCAGTTGACTATACTGTTTAGTTGGTATGAAATAAAAGGTAAAGCCATAATTTAGATAGTTTATGAACTGTTTAAAAATTGAATGTGACATTAATAGGACATCAACAACATACAAATAGAATAGCATTGATACAGCATTAGAATGTCAGTATAACTCATACATAAAGTAGTAAAAATACAATAGCATCTTTATACAATTAAATAGATATATTTTACCAAACCATACGACTAAGCTGATAAGCAATTATAATTAAAGAAACAAAAGATAATCAATAGTACTCGATAGTACTCGATATATTTGAAAAATCAAAACAAAAGGTGTGTCGAGGTAAGGTAATGGTCTACTTCTAAAGACAGTAGTCTATAATCAAAATTATAGATCTATCTTATTCTAACGCATGCTAATCCAATGATCAATGATATTTTCTAATAAAATGCACAGACAGCATTCTTCTACATTTCTACTACCAAGACACTATAAAATGATTCTATTCTGCTCAAGGTGGTATATAATCTTGGATGTTAAGCATGTTTAATGGCTAAAGTGACTAAGATGAAAAAGAATAGCTCTCCTTGATTGATAAAATACACCTTTTCACAAGACTATTAATTACAATACTAATTTCATAAAACAATTTTATAATAAAAGTTAGCAATTCTTATTATTGACTTATATTCTGAGTGATAAGTTCATCGTAACAAGAGATTGACTTTCTTTTTTATTTTATTTTATTTAAAAAAAGTGTAATAATATATCAAACCTACCATGTCAATCAAACCACTGGTTTCATATACATCTACATAGTGGTTAACTCATCTTTTTTTAATAAGCAAGAGAGTGTAGAAAACATATTTTTATTTTTATTTTTTATTTTTGAAAAAGGTAAAAAATAATAATAATCGATAAACAGGCTTCCAAGATTGTTCTTTCTGTATTACTAAATTGTGCATTATCTTGGCTATTCTATCCAACATACAAATTGAAAAATAAGACACTAAATAAAATAATTTGAACTATATCAATAAATGTGACATGATAGTCATTGCCCATTTAATCAATTAAAAATTAATGTTATCTTCAGATAAAATATATTATTTACCGTAAGATAAAGTCTAGCAGATCAAATGACTTCTTTTATCATAATATATGCTTGAAGATCTTAGAGGGTTGATGATTAAAATCATTTGTTATAGCTGTAAGTGTAATTAGGGTTGTAGCTGTAGCTAAAGTAGCTTATAATTTTCTCAATAAAAATATTGATGTAGAAATAGAATAGTAAAAAACAGTAGCTATATTTATCATAAAAATAAAGGTTGTGATGAATAGACATTATGGCATTGTTTAATTTTTTTTCTTCTCTTATAGAGAAATAAGTATCACTGAATTATTGGTGTATTTAAAAAGTACAAATATAAAAGCAATATAATCAAAGTTGTATTAGCAGATGTGTTATATAAGCATTGTATAATGTAGATGGGTTTTCCATCTAGTATTGTATGTACTTGATTAAAGTAATCAAGTCATAGTTTGTGCATATCTATTGAGACTGTACTGTCGAATGCTAGTTGACTACTATCTTCTTCTTTACCACCAAGCTATGTATATGACTTATATTTTTAACTGTACAATACCAAAACAAATAGTATTACTTGTTAATGGCTCTCCTCATTATTTGGACAGTATCTATTCAAGAATAGAATTACAGATTTATATGGAAAACAGTGGTGTACACTTTATAATAGCATAATAGGTACGTGATAATAGTATAATAGTACTTATTCACCTTAGTTCTTAATAGCCCTTTCATATTCTCACCATTAATCTTTCTTTTTCAGAAAGTATTTGCTTATTATAAAAAGACTGTTTGTCACGTAAAATAATAGGGCCTTTTTATTTTTTATTTATTTTTATTTATTTATTTATTTTTTTAAAAAAAAAAGAAGGTACATGTATGCACTCCTTTTAAAAAGAGTAATACAAACAAACTTCAACAACTTTGTACCTTTTTATCAAATCATTTAGCTCTGTTTCCGCCGGCCATTATAAGATATAGAACAACAAACATTTTCTTCTATTCATTTTCTCAAAATATGCTATTTGAACGACTTGAACTTTGATCTCCATAAAGCTTTTAGCTTTTACTATTTTTATTATACGAAATGAATGCATAAGCTCTATTCACCGATGATCAGTAAGAAATCTCCTATGGATTGTTTTTTTTTCATTATTATTATTTTATGCTTTTACCTATTTAAGATTGAATGTAAAAGTGTAAATGATAAAGATAAATATAAAAAGTATAAATTGTACTGTAGACCATCTATTATATTATGTAAATGTCATGAAGAAATTGTTTGCTTTTTCTATTTGTATTTTATAGTAGCCACCAATGCGTGTAAACAAAAGATTAAGTCCTTTCACACTGGTTGCATACTCATCTATTTATCGTTGACAGCTCTATCTACTTGGAATCCACGTGTCAAAAGTGGCTCTTGTTCAAAGTAAATGACTGCCATCATAGAGTCACCTGCGTCAATCGTTCTCCTCTTATTTTCCTTGATCCCCCACCCCTCTTGCTCCTCAGTTTCTCACTTCTTTTGCCCCTTTTTATTTCAGTCTGGTTCGAAAATAAGACATTGACCAAAGACTGATAAATGAAGCAAATCATCAAATTTATCTTATTCAATGATTTTTGCGTCTTATTATTTATTTTGGAAGAAAGGAAATCATGCTATAAATGACTTGTGTACAAGCGATTAAAAACCCATTAAAAATTCTCCTATTGGTAGACAAATCACTCCCAACACTCTATCTTTATTATTTTTGACGTTTACTTGTTTATCAGAAAGTGAATAGCATCCACTAGAAAATTAAGAGTGCCCCCCTAAAGGCCATTCGAGTATCTGTCGTTGCCAGGCTCCTTTCCTTCTATATCATCCCTTTCTCCTTTTTTTTTATCTTTTTTTTGTACTTACATTTAGTGTTTATCTCCATTTCTTTACTTCTTTCTTTATTTCCATCCAAAAGTGTATGCGTGAAGCCATTGCTACACGATATTATTAACTTTTTTTTTCTATTTTGTTTTTTAATCATTCATTTGTGATTAACTATTTATTTGGTGTTCACTTTTTCTTTCTTTTTAATACTCTCATACACTATTTCCAATCATATCTTATATTCAATCAAGTACTCGCACTTGGCCTGAGACAGAACATCTCAACACATATCAAACCAATACTATGGAAATTAATAACCCTAATTTATCATACCCAGAGGCTGTTTATCCACCAGCATCTCAGCCCTCTCTTGAAAGAAAACCTGACAGACGCTCACTTTTACGAAGAGGCATTTTGGCTAGAGAAGAGGAAAATGAAGAAAAACATATAGAAATCGATGCACACAGGAAAAAAACATCAAGGCCACAATGTCCAGATACATGGAAAATCTATTGTTACCTTGTTACTTGTTTATTTCCACCCTTTATTCTGAGACTAATGGGTAAGTTCAGTATAAGATTATATTAAAAAAATGTGTGCATGAAACAAAAGAGAAATAGTTCTACAGCTATCATTACAGCTATAGTGACGGATAAAGATATATTTACAGATAGAAAACCCTTAAGATGTCCCTTGGAGGAGAAATATTTTAATCATATTAACCTTATTGTTCTAGGTAAGAAAGATGCATCTTCTCAATTGGCTTTTCGAGAAAAGATGGGCCTCGTGTCGATTATTATGTGTATTATGGGATTTGTTGGATTCCTTACTTTTGGATTCACTCAAGTTGTGTGTCCTCGTCCACCTATTAGTCATCGTATTGATAGCATTGGTCAAGGTTATGTAGTGATCCGTGGATGGGCTTATTTCCTAGCTTCATGGAATGACCATCCACCTGTGCCAGATCTTGGCACAGAACCTATGAATCCTATCTACCCACCTGTTAATGCAGATGGCATGGATGCCTCTTTTTTATTTCAAATGCAGAATGATAATCGCTATTGTGAACACATTATTACTCCAAAGACAGGCGGATCCGTCGGCCAGGGCAGTTTACCTACCTACTTTCCATGCCGCTTATTTGATCCACACAGTTTAGAGGTGCCTGACAGCTCCACCTACTCAAACCACTCAGGATGCCATCTTACTCCAACAGCACGCTCTGCCTTTTCATCGATGAAAACATTGGGTGTACATAGCAATAATAATAAATACGATAAGGCCGGACGAGTCTACTACGAGTGGAAAGATATCAACAGAACAAGTCATTTAGCAGTCTACAATAGGTAAAGGCTCCTTGATGCACATGTGCTCATTTTTACTAGTCATATACTTAATCTTAATCTCCTCAACGCACTGCCACTTTCTCTGTTCAACGTACCAGTGGGTGGACTCATTGATACCATTCTGAAAGACAACACACTCTATGGAGGACAAGATATAACACACAAAATTGCATCGTACCGTATGCCTGGCATGGACTGGACATCAGAAGCCAATTGTCTTTTGGACCTTATCAAAGTAGGAGAGATCGACACTCAAAGTGTGGGCTGTATTACTTCTGATGTTGTTCTTTACACATCCCTGATTGTTATCCTTGGAGTGATCCTTGTTAAATTTGGTCTGGCTGTCTTGTTTGGCTGGTGTTTATCATGGAAGCTTGGGAATTTTAAAGAAGGCCGATCCTACAAGGAAAGAATGAAGCGTGAAATGGAAATTGAACATTGGACATCAGGTATTCATCGTCCAGCAGAAGCCATTCGTCCACCGTCACCTTATACCAATACCTACTCAAGATCAAAGACCAAATGGATGCCTAGTACATCTAGATTCACACAGCCAGAGACAGGATCAATGCATTTCAGTCCTTTGGATCGATCAGGCAATTCTATATGGAAGCAAGCATCAAGGTAAGATATGTGTCCATACGATGCAGAGATGTAGAGATGTATGAAAAAGCAGCCATTTATCTTTATCTATTGTTTGTTGATGTATTTAGTATTTCTCGACATGTTCCTTATGGATCCAATGTTCCTGATCAATGGAGACCTGTCTATTCTAACACAAGCCAAAATAGTTCCTCTCAACATCACAGCCCAACATCAGCCTCTCGATGTTCTTCCGTTGTTTCATCCAATGTAGCCCAATCGACATTCAGCACAGTCTCTCCTTTTATTATTTCCCCTAATGCAATACCTCAACCCAAAAAAGACTATATGCCATTTGGATTTACATTGGCTCATACAATGTGCTTGGTGACTTGCTACTCAGAAGGTGTCGATGGTCTACGAACAACACTGGATTCTATTGCTACCACTGATTTCCCAAATTCTCATAAACTGATTGTTGTGATTGCAGATGGTATCATCAAAGGCCACGGCAATACTCTTTCTACACCTGATATCTGCATTGGAATGATGGAAGATTTTATTATTGCACCAGAAGACGTCCAACCCTATGCCTATGTTGCTATTGCAGATGGTACTAAACGCTATAACCAGGCCAAGGTGTACTCGGGCTATTATTCCTATGACAGCTCCACTGTCAATCCAGACAAGCAGCAAAGAGTGCCCATGATTACCATTGTAAAGTGCGGTGGTCCTGAGGAATCTGGAGAAAACAAGCCTGGTAACCGAGGCAAACGTGATTCTCAGGTTATCTTGATGTCCTTTCTTCAGAAAGTAATGTTTGATGAAAGAATGACAATGTTAGAGTATGAGATCTTCAAGATGATTTGGCGTGCGACGGGTGTGAGCCCTAATCACTATGAAATTGTTCTGATGGTGGATGCTGATACAAAAGTGTATCCAGACGCCTTGTCTCGTCTTGTTAGCTGCATGGTCAATGACCCTGAAATTATGGGTCTGTGTGGTGAGACGAAAATAGGCAATAAAACAGATAGTTGGGTGTCGATGATTCAAGGCAAGTATTCCAATGGTACTTAGTAAAAAAAAAAGGATATTTTTTCTTTTCTTTTTCTAACCATTTTCTTATTTGTAATTTTAGTGTTTGAATACTACATTTCTCATCACCAGAGTAAAGCATTCGAGTCTATGTTTGGTAATGTTACTTGCCTACCAGGTTGCTTCTGTATGTACCGCATTAAAGCGCCCAAGGGGAACAATGGCTATTGGGTTCCTATCTTAGCCAATCCAGACATCATTGAACACTACTCAGAGAATGTTGTGGACACACTTCACAAGAAGAATCTATTATTGTTAGGAGAAGATCGTTATCTCTCCACACTAATGCTTCGAACATTTCCACGGCGCAAAATGTTATTTGTTCCTCAAGCAGTATGCAAGACAGTGGTGCCAGATTCATTTCGAGTCTTACTTTCACAGCGCCGTCGATGGATCAACTCTACCATCCACAATCTCATGGAACTTGTATTTGTTCGAAATCTCTGTGGTACCTTTTGCTTTTCCATGCAGTTTGTTGTTTTTATGGAGCTCGTAGGCACCCTTGCTCTCCCTGCCGCTATCTCCTTTACTCTTTATCTCATCATTCTAGCCATCATCGGCCAACCTGCAGTCCTGTCCCTTATTCTTTTGGCCCTTATTCTCGGCCTTCCTGCTGTTCTTATTGTCATGACCAGTCGGAAGCTTGTTTATGTGGGGTGGATGATGATCTACTTGGTGAGCCTTCCTATTTGGAACTTTGTCCTGCCTACCTACGCCTACTGGCACTTTGACGATTTCTCATGGGGAGAGACCCGCAAAGTAGAGAATGAAGGCAAGGAAAACCATGGAGATAAACAGGGTGAATTTGACAGTTCCAAAATTGTCATGAAGAAATGGCATGCCTATGCATATGAGGAGAAGCGACAGGAAATGGTAGATCGAGCTCATTTTGCTAGAAATATTGCTGTAAGATCGCTCAGTCTGGGAGATGTGCCTGTGCCAACCATAACTCCACTGCCTGTGTCAACTATAACTCCACTGCCTGCGATGGCTGCTGCTATAAATATGCCTGCAGTAGAGTCTCAAGAAAGCTTAACAGATCCACTCCCGCCCTCACCCCTGTATATTCCTCTTCCACCGCCTTCTATTCATACTTTAGAGTGTGAACGAGGACAGGGCGAGCCAAAAGAGGATTTTGAAGAGATTGAGATTCAAAGTATAGATTTGCCTGTACCCGTTGCTGCAAAGGAGTCGGATGATTGGGAGGCAGGTGTGCTGAAGATGTTTGGGGATGTTTATCAACCCATGCCAAGTTCATCAAGACACGATGAAAAAGAATAGTAACTGTTTAGACATCCTATCTTGTCCCCACATACGTATACATAACTACCTACCCACTTATTTTCTTATCTACCTGCAGATATGCCTACAAACAGAGATACACATACACACATACACACACAACTGCACATTTTATCCTGTTCTTTATTTATTTATTTCATTACCATAATAAATAGATTGTATTATACTAGTGTGTTAAGATCAAACAATAGACTATAAAAAGACTAAGACATGGGTCATTGTATCCAATGTACCCTATTTCTTTTGTCTGTTCTAAATCAAGGCTCTTTGTACAGCTTGAGAATGAGAGATCATCCAAATTACGGTAATGTATACCGAAGGAATGACAAGACATCACCACCATGGTACGAGTGAGTGATTCTCCCCAAAAAAAAAGAATCACAATTCCAGGCAACACGATCCCTAACTTTAATAAACTCTTGCCTTTATCTTGTAGATTCCTGCTTTCTTGTACACTTGTGTGAGGATTAAGGTAACAGTAGATGAGCTATTATCCCTGTGAAGCTGAGTCTTGTCTCTAAAGACAGACCCATCTGAACCATATGTAGCATGATTCAGAAATGATCTGATACACTCATGTGCTGATACCACAGGGTAGCACTTTATATGGAGGGAGGGTGTGTGTGTGTGTGTGTGTCTTGAGAAGATCGACAAAAGTACAAGATAGTGTAAGACACGAAATAACTATGAACAATAGGATGATCCAGACCCATGTCCTAACCTAGAACATTACACATTACACATAGAGAAAAGAGAGAAAGTGGCAGCAAATAGAATACATAAAATATATAAAAAAGATGACTTATAAGTGGGATGGTGTTTCTTACTAATCTAAGAAGAGAATTCGTCGGGATACGTGTGATGGGTGTACTAAAGAGTATAAATACATAAATATACAAATATATTTATATTTTAAAAGGTAAGCATTGGAGGCAACTAAACTTGGAGAATAGTAGCACAGATTCTACATATAAAAGGCTCACAACACTCTATGAACAAAGGTAATAAAGAAAACACTATTTCAAGCCAATATAAACAAAGAAGTACATTATTTTTCTACTGTTTATTTATATTTATAAAAGCTCGTATTCTATAGACGCTTTTATCTCATGATAAGTGTGCCATAGTAGACATCTATTGTGAATCATAGGAGGAAAAACATTGGATCTACTTGTGATGGATAGAAATACAATAAAGAGATGAGATAAGAGTATAGATTATAAGTGTGCTTTTTATGTTCTATTAGAATCAATATACTAAGAAGAAAGATAAATATCTTTCTTTTTAGTATATATTTCAAGTACTATTTTATTTATTTATTTATTTATTTATTTATTTATTATGTTTATAAATATCTTCAAGATCACACGTCTGTCATGGATCACTTTCCCAGTGTCATTGATGAATGAACATTGATCTTTCTGTAGGTATTAACTAGCCATGACCCCAATACCAGTGGTTATTGCACTGATAATACTGTATGATGTGCTATCCACTAGAATGTTGATCATTGCTAAACCCCTATTGACTCTGATAAACTGTGTTTTGTGCTATTTTGTTATATTCTTATCTACTTTCTCTAGTTATAAGACATCACAACTCTCCATAGAGAAAGATGTGGATTAAAAACAACAACGAATAAAAGATAAAAATATCTCATTCTATTTTCTGCAATACTTAGTACTTCAACTGATTAGTAGAAAAGATATCAAATAAGGATAAAATAATAATTAATACAAGATACAGTACAAAGTTGGAAAGATACAGTACAAAGTTGGAAAGATACAGTACAAAGTTGGAAAGATACAGTGAAAATAGAATATAACAACAATGAAGAAACATCTTTTTCAGGTGTTGAGTTTGTAGTTCTAGAATGTCATCTACCTGTTTAGCTAAGAATAGGAAGAAACTAAACAAGAATAGTGAGTCATTGTGTAGAATAATGATAATAATAAATAATAAATAAATAAAAGCCTTACATTGCCCACAATCACACTAGGTAAATCAAAAATATCACGCTTGATAGTGAAACAAAATGTGCAGGGAACCAGCCGTTTAGTGGGACTAATGAGAATACAAGAACTGTAGACGGCAGAATCTGTATTGTCGAATGCATGCAGGGCATATTTTTCCCAATATTCTACAGCAGATGCATGGCTCATCAACTTGAGAAACACAAGTCAATATCTTTTATGGATGGCTTAAGAAATTTACCTCATAAACATAAGTTTTTTTGTTGAGAAGGGCTTCTCGAGACCATTGTGTCAAGAGAGAGAACTCCTTGCCTACCAATGCAATTTCTCCTGTTCTTCGCCATACAACAGTGGGTGTACCAGAATAGCTAATCAATTTTTCGTATTCCTAAGATACCCTTTAGTTGTGTTCAATGCATAATAATGATAATAAAATAATATATATATATACCAAGAGAGTACGTTGTAGACATTTCTCAGTGAAAAGCAAATCATCTTCCGTTAGGTTCATCATGGAGGCCAAGACTGAAGGGCGGAAGAGCGCCAGCGCCCGGCTAATTCGCATCAAATCTTCACGACCCATTCTAAGTGTAGGTTGAGATAAGGCTGTTGTTGTTGTTGTATAGCACAGGCTCTTGACTTACTTTTGTCGAACATAATTAATGAGATAATGATATCCTTCAGCATAGCTAAATGGCTTGGTGGCACTTGCATAGGCCATTTCGGGGGTGACGATCTGATTTCTACGCTTTACTGTCGTCCCACTAGCACCTGCCATGGGACTTGTGATTTTTGCCACCACAGCACCCTCCCCATACGGAAGCATGGAGGAGATACCTGAAGGGGGAGTGGAAGAAGACTGCAAAATAGCAGAGGACAGGGTGCCCACAGAATGCGTAGGAAATAGTATGTCATCCATCAATGTCTGTCCTGCATTTGAGAAGGGTGTAGAAATAGAAGGTGTAGTAGTAGCAGCAGCAGTAGTTGCAGTAGTTGCAGTATTAGCAGTAGTTGCAGTAGTATTAGCAGTAGTATTAGCAGTAGTATTAGCAGCCACTGTCTGTGGTTCAATAGCAGAGAGAGTGGATGGATGAGAAAGGGTATTATTGTTTCCAGGGATCCTGTAATTAGGACTATGAATGTTATGGGAAGTAGATCCCTGTGGCTGGTGAGGGTGTGCTAATGGATCCTTAGAGGTCTGTGACCATGGATTAAGTTTAATATGGGTGTGTTCTGATCCTACTGTTGGGACAGATTGGCCTGATGGAAGTGGTTGTCCTGTCCCTACAGATCCTACTGGCTGAGACTGTAAACCAAGGGTGGAAGATGTACGCACAGAAGGCATGGAATGAACAGAGGTGTGGCTGAGTTGGAAGGGCTGATCGATGGGTGACCCAAGCATATTGGAGAGAATTGAATACTCGAGATTAGCAGCAGAAGAGCCAAATCCGTAGTTGTAGCTATCCATGCCTAGGAGTTGGTGTGCACTGATGAGTGGATCTATTCATTGGTGGTGATAAAGTAAGATCGTGGGTGATAGAATAAGACTGTAGGTGATATCCTAGCTACAAACCACAAGGCATAAGAAAGAGTCCTTACCATTGTTCATAAAGGGTGTGTCCAGTAGACCAGCATTCAAGGAAGAGGGTGTTGAGGAAGAATAGGTGGTGGTGGAGGCAGGTGGAAAGGAGGAGGAGTGTGCCATCATATCTGCTATTGTTGTGGTTGGTTGGTTGGTTGGATGTATTCTCAAGTATGAATTCTGTTTACCTTCTGCGTCCTGAAGGTACTTTGCCTTTTTACGTGCACCATCTGCACAGGTGGATGCTAGATCCCTCTTGATACAACGCTGACAGGGACGTGCTATAATACTAAGAATGGGTTGATAGGCAGATACTTACAGTCATCACAGGTGAGGTGAGCCTGGTAAGGGTATCAGCACACAACAGTCTACAGTGCAAGCTCTTTTACCTTTTGGCAGTGAATACAGGCTCTGGTGGCCTTCTTCTTGCGCTGGTGGTCATGACTCATGTGTTGAGGCAAAGGTATTATAGCCGAGTGAGTTGTCTCGGGTGTAGTGGAAGCAGAGAGTGTGGCCATGAGAATAATACACTAGCAAAACTGTGCATTCCCAAATGGCAGCAATAAGAGGAAGAATGGCTGTGTTGTTTTTGGCTTTAATTTCCCCCTCTCTGACCCTTACACTTGCACACTGTTCTTTTTTTTCCATCTCCCCACCCCACCCCTTATTTATACTGTATGGATTCCTTGTACACTGAATAATAATAATAATAACATATAACATATAACATATAACATATAACATAACATATAACATAACATATAACATATAACATAACATATAACATATAACATAACATATAACATATAACATAACATATAACATATAACATATAACATATAACAACAACAACAACAACAACAGTAATAATATATTTGATAAGTACTATCAATAAAAGTACAAATAGAAGAGAACATCGCCACCTCCTTTACCTCCTTCTTCAACCCCCCTAATAATTCCCGATGTCCCTTGCTTGTAACTAATTCTCAATGGAGTTATCTCAATAGAGTTACCTTAATGGAGTTATCTCAATGAATCTCTCAATGAATCTCTCAATGAATCTCTCGATCAGATATCCCGCCAGTCACTTCATAACCTCCATCATCCGCCCACACTAATGCATTGTCATTTGTACTGTCATGGAATCACTTGTACTAATTCTTCTCTGTAAGCTTCTCTTTTATTCTTCAAGGGCTAACTTATTCATGCATAGACACCAAAGGCTATCAATACATCTTTCATTGTTTGTGCATTGTCTGTATAGGCCAACAGTGTGCTATCTTCACAAGATACCTCAAAAGAATAAGGCATCAATCTTTCTTCGTAATCAGTTGTACACCGTGTGATGGACATATCAAGCACGGAAAAAGGCGTCTAATAACGTCAGAATGGAATTTAGTCCGACCTACAGCCTACCTTTGCAGTATCTGCAGCAATGGAGAGTGTCTTGTTGGTAATAACAAAATATCGTCTTTTCCATAGCTAATGTGTCCATGAATAGGCTGTTCTCTGTTTAAATACTCCACTTACCCTGCATTCATCTGTCAATACAGTCAAATACCCGGAGAAAAGGATCTAGAATACAAGGATACAGAATTACACATTACAAATTACACATTACACATTACAAATTACACATTACACATTACAAATTAAAGGCATAAACACAGTCCACTCAGTCCATAAAGCACTGATAGAGCCACAAAATCCACAGGATTGGGGAACCACTGTTTACCTTTTCAGTCTCCTCTTCTCCGCTGTCTTGATCTTGGAGAATGGCCGGTTCTTGATGTGTTGGTTCTTCTTTTCTTTCTGTTGCACTTACTGCTGCCAATGCTGCTGTCCTTGTACGGACTGTCTTTTTACTGGGAAGAGAAGTCTCTCCTGTTCCTTTGGACTTCTTGTCTCTTCGGTGGACTTGGGATGGAAGAGATGGCTGTATATAGGACAGTGGCACGGGTGTTCTAAGCCCATGATCAAGGGAGCGCGTGGCAAGTGTCGGTTTCTGTGGGGAATCTCTGCGTTTCTTGGTAACAGTCACTCCAATGGCATTTTTGTTCTTTGGGTCATACGATGGCTGTAAATAGGCTGTGGGGGAGTTTCCTGTTGGTTTTTTTGACAGCAGCCGCTTTTGGAAATCCTGTAAATCATTGAGTGAGTGTGACTTGACAGTGGCATGGACATGAGGGGAGAGAGGCGGTGTGCGAGGAAGAGAGGCCGAAGAAATGGAGGATGAAGGAGACATAAAGTCAAGTGGGCTGTGTCGTTTTAGGTAGAGACGTAGCTTGACTTCTGACAGTTCATTGATGTGCGACATGGTCAGCAAAAGGCCGTGAGCCTAAAGGGTATTAATAATGGATTCTACAGTGGTGGGCTGATAAGTAGCCGCCTAGAGTTATAACTACAAATGCAAGTGCAAGTGCAAGTGCAAGTACAAGTACAACTACAACTACAACTACAACTACCTCTGAAAGCTGTGCTAGTGCGTGGCCATGAATGGCTGCTTGGGCTAATAACAAAGAATTCAGTCAGTCGTTGCCATGTGGAATCAATACATGTGGGGGTGGGGAAGACTGTGTACCTTTTTGTGTGTCACTAAAAAAAAAAAAAAGACAATATCAGTGGTGGGATCTTGTCATAGCAACACACACAGTAACAACTTTACCTGACATGACTTGGCACATAGGCAAGAGTAACCAGATGACGGTCGTACCGTAACATAGCAAATTGTATTTCATTCACCGCCATGCTGTCCTTGAGAGCACTGCTAGCGTCAGATCCTTCTTGGTGGCTGTGGGGCTAACTTACTTGATACCACCCTTGCCTTGTTCTAATGGGAAAAGCGTCGCTATCTGTGGGTTGTATTTACGATAGCGGAATATCACCCTAGATAGAAAGAGGGCATCAGGATCAACACTCCAAAGACACTCCAAGAACAACGGGAAGAGTTACCAGTTCCTATGGAATCCAAGAAAAGTCCCCTTTGATATTTCGAGCCATTTCTGCTCACTCAAAGAACTCAAGGCTATAAGGTTATGCATGGTTTGGTTTAAAATGAGAAAAGAAGAGACACACAAGAAATCTGTCGAGTCAACATTTATATAACCAAGTTGTTTGGAGTGAATACATGCAGTTCTTTATCTTTAGCCTTCTTGTACATGTTAACTTATGCTGTGTACACTGCAAATCCCTTGCTTGCATTGGGCTAATAATTACTTCTCTCTCTCTAGTCCATCGTAAGAGTGCATGTCCCTTCAGGAGTAAGGAGACAAGTGAAAACATTTATAGAGAATGACTCGACACTAATAACAATAAAGGATCAAGGTGTCCTAAGCATGAGTTATTGATGAAAAGGTGGTGTTATGGATATGGCCACATAGTTTTTGCATCTCAAAGAGCCCTAGTTTGGCTATAAAAGAGAAAATAGATCAGGAAACGAGACTCATAAGGAGACTCACGTATAGGCACCTGCATTTCTAATATAGAGCGAACCATCCCCTCAATAGAGCCTATTTGATCTGTCTTGAAGTACACCATCAATAACATCGGCATCTCGGACACACCCGACTGCAAGAGTTGGGTCAGTACTGCCACAAGATCCCTCTACAGCACCATAAGTATGTGTTGATATAAGCAGATATTGGGTCAACACACTTACTTGTCTTTTCAATGTCACTGAGGATATCAAAACAAGGCTCAGAAGAAGTTTTACGAGTCTGTAGCAATGTTAACCCCCTTCCCTGTTTCCTTACAGTGCAACCCCCCTTGTGGCGAACTACCTTTCTATTTCAGTGACCCGTAATACATAAAAACAGACATCCACTTCATTCTCACTGAGTGGAAGTCCAAAGAATCCTACTAGGCCTGCCATGACTCGGATGGCCATTGCCAACTCCACCTGATTCGTCTGTACATTCTCCTATTCACAATGTGAGTGCTGCTCCTCTGCTCTTGCTATAGTACCGAACAACGCTGGATCTTTTCAAACACACGGCGCTTGATCGCGGTGAAATGCTGTCGGCTATTGGTGGATTGGGCAATGAACCAAGATGGCATTTTAAACAAGAGACCGTTGAAGAAGTCTACCTGTTCATTGTCAGTCAGTCAGTAATGCAGGTCCGTGGCTGTGCAAGGTGGACCTACCTCATCTTCACAATACACTGTTAACCGTGTGACAAGATCAGGCAGTAGCTGCATTTCAACGAGCTTAAAGCGTACAATGGCAGCATACTTTGGGTTTTCCTCTACCATTGTATAGATCATCTCACTAACGCATAAACAAACCCCTGCTCCTCCTGGTACCTTAATGACATGGCATAGCGAGCACTGAGGCAATGGGCACTTTCGAGAAGATGATCAATGGCCTATGGACACTCAATGACTCTGTTTCTTTTCTTTTCTCTTTGTTTGTTTCTTTGTTTTATCAGGTTGTTTACCTGCGTAAATATCAGAGGATCGTGTTTGGCAATACAGCGCATCAATTCACAACGAGTGGCTAAATGAACACATCCCTCAAGAACATGCTTGTAGAGATAAGCCTGAAGACAGTCGACCCACTTACCTGAAGAGTCCCCATTCTCTCATTTGTATCTTCATCCTCAAGATCATCAAACCAATCCAGTGTGGTGATTATAAGAGAGGCTTCGTCATGCAAAAAGTGCTGGTTGGAGAGCAAGTAACTAAAACTGGCAGCTATTTTGCCTACTTTCTCTGGCTGGTGTCGGTGCTTGTAAACAATAGACTGAAGAAAGCTAAACTCGAGTAGCAACCTACCATAAAAGTTATCAATGGAGTTTTTGGCTGTTGTGCTTCTTACTGGAAAGGATGGGCATGACTCCATGTTGCTGTGAGTGCTCTATAGTGAGTCTGTTCAAAATATATTGGAAAAGAAAGGGTAAGAAATGGAGGTGAATTCAACAATAGGCTTGCGGATGTAGTTTACTTGGGCTGCTTCCAATCCTATTTTATGCACTGAGTTCTTATAGTCAAAGTACTTTTGTTGTATATCGGCTGTGTCGTGTTCCATGGAAGAGAGCAGGAAGTGTCTCTTTTTTACCAGTCACAGCAAGACTTAGTTTTATTATGTGACTTTTTCCTATTCTCCCGGGACACTGTGTTTCTTCTTTTCTCTCAATCTCTCTCTCTCTTTTTTTTCTTTGAGCACAGACAAATAAAATATATTTCTTTATTCAGTCTGTCTTACCATTCAAATACATATAAAAAAGGAAATCAAAACGGAGATACACAACAAATGAAAGTGGGAAAAGAAAGAAAAAAAAAGGGCAGACTTGTAAATACATTTCCACATGAAAGACACATCTTACGCCTTTCAATTTTAAATGCCTCGTAAGAGTTCAAATACAGTCCAACCACTATAGAAATAATAATACTATAAATACCCCCCTCAGACTTGGCATAATCCAAATCTTTTTATTTTCATTCTCATTTATCATTGTGCTTATTCATTTTCAATTCTATATTTAAATATATAAATGGCACAGGTACAAGTAGTAACTGCATGGGCAAAAACAAAGGACAACCATGATATCTATACAAAGACATGGAAGCCAGTCAATAAGCCAGTGGCTCAAATACTGTAAGTCCTTGGAAACATCTTTATAAATGTATATTAACAGCAACAGATTAATCCATGGTTTTGGAGAACACATTGGACGTTACAATGAAATGTTGACTCTTTTTGCTGAGAATGACATTGAATGCTTTGCCTATGACCAACGTGGATGGGGAGAAACAGGTGCAAAGTCAAAGGACTTTGGTAACAATCAAGGGTAAGCAATGGTACCCCTCTACCTTCCTACCAGTGCTCTGATATCTTGCAGTTATTCTACCGCATTGGGGGATATTAATGATACTCTCGAGAAAATGAAAACTCCTGATGTTCCTTTGTTCTTGATGGGCCACAGTATGGTAATGTTGTAATCTCTGGATTTCTTTCTTTTCTTTTCTTTTTTTCTTTTCTTCTTTTTAGGGTGGGTGAGAGTGGTTGGCTTACTGTTCTTACTTTATAGGGAGGAGCCCTTGTGCTAAACTTAATTGCACAAAAGACCAAATACTCCAGTGTGAAGTTACTTGATGGTGTGATTTCCTCTGCACCTTTTGTTACTCTTGTAGACCCACCCAGTCCTTTCAAAGAGTATCCTTTGAGAGCCCTTTCAAAGATCGTACCTAGTTTTACCATTGATGCTGGTATTAACTTGGATGGAATTAATCGAGATAAGGAGGAAATGGAGACTTACAAGAATGACCCACTTAATCACTCCTATGCTACATTGAAGACATGTGAGTCATGTGGATTGGATGAGATAAAGTCCATCTGTGTTAATTATACCTTTCTGGTCTATGTGCAGTGTCTGAATTATTGGACAATGGAAAGGCCTTGTTAAAGACGGGCAAGAACATCGATGTTCCTATTGTCATAGTTCATAGTACAGCTGATCCCATCAACAGCTACCATTCCACAAAACTAGTGTATGATGTTGTGTCCAGTAAAGACAAGGAGATGAAGAGCTGGGAAGGAATGTACCACGAATGTAAGCTGGTGATTATAGATGCACATACACAAACACATACACAAAGAGAGATTGACTGACTCGACCTTATTTATAGTGCATAGAGAATTAAAGCCTGACCGTGATCATGTACTCAGTCACTATGTGAAATGGATCAAGGCTCGTATTGCTCCTAGTAAATAAGTCCTTGTTATCTGTTACTGTCAATTACAGACACTGTAAAAGAGAGTACAAGCGTGTTACTGCTGTCATTACTATTACTGTCATTGCTATAAAGTAGAGCAAGCAATGAGTATATTAATAAACTCATCTCTTCACTCAACATACACTTTCATATACACTCTATTGTATTCTATTCTATATATTCACAACCCTACAGAAAGCATAAATAATGAAAGAATTGGGCTCATAGATTGCCTAGCCGATAGTGAGAAATAGTCTATGCTTATCATCTTCACGTGAATCTATAAGTGAGACTATTTTGGTTTACATGAGATACACAACAAAAAAGCTACATCACAACGGAAGGTTTCATCCGTCGATAGGCTTATTAATACTATTCACTGTTATTATTTTAAAGTTAGACTTTCAACTGCATTTCAAAAGATCCTAAGAAATATCTTTACGTATCTATATTTCTATAGCAGTGTATCATTGTTTGTTATGTATTTATGTATTTATCAATGTGTACCTTTTCATCTGTTCATTAATTGAGTAAAATATGAGACCTTTTAATAGTTATATCGATATATAAAAAGATATAAAAACCCTAAAGTGTCTGGTGAAAGTAAAACTAACCAACAAACAAATGTCAGCAAATGTTTTAAATGTTCCAGTGCAAACCTAATAAACTTGACATGTTCGTAGTGTAGAATAATAGCCTGAAAAGTAAGAGTTAGACAAGGTAGTAGAATATCAATTGCAATCCATAAGAATATTATGATATGAGTTCTATTAGCATGATATAAGTGGATGATGTATACCATGGGCCATATAGACTGTAGCTGTCACTCACTGGGAACCCAAAGTGAACTATCCAACCAACCAACCAACCAACTCTCTCTCTCTAAATATATATCTTTATATCTTTATATCTTATATAACTACACTATTTTATTTTATTTTTTGCACAGTTTATATTTTACTTTTTGCATAATTTCATAAATATTTTTTGCACACTTTTCAAAATATTATCTCCTCAACAATGAGCTTACAAATCTATTATAAAGATGGACAGGAAAATATTATAGATGAATCGGAAAATTATAAACCCGTTTTGATGGGTGTAGTTAAATAATGTTTTCTTCAAAATATCATAGACTACAGTACTTGATTGGACTTGACAGCACCTGAGAAATCACAGTCAAAACCCAAGGCCACTAAAAAATATACAACTTCATAACAGAAAAGTGTGCCTTATCATTTAAGAAAGCACAATTTCATTAAAAGAATTAGTAGACTTATTGTAAGTCCTGGCTACGGATATTTATTTCTTCCATCACACTCTCCTGAGCTTAATCCCATTGAGCAATTTTGGCCCATTGTGAAGAGTAAGCTTAAAATAGAAAAGCTCTTGGAAATTGAGGCTTTAAATATAGGGATTACTAAAGCATGGTGATGTTCTTATCAGTGAACTCAAGGGATTTTGTCACTATTCTTCTTTGAAATCTGAAATATGCTCAAGTAAGAATCCTCATTGATAAATTTCGAATACTTTGTGCAAAAAAAAAAGCTTATGAAATTGTGCAAAAAGTGAAATATAAAGTGTGCGAATACATTCCGAAAATAGTGTATATAAGATATAGTGACACAGCATTAGAAAGGGTACAATTTTTTTTTTGAAATTCTGAGAAAGAACATGCTTTATGCATAAATAGGCTTTGACCTCAAAACACATACTAACGACTTCAAATTCAACACAGTTAGTTTAACCTATGGTTTATAGTAATATATATATAGTTAATATTTTGTTGGGCCACCTTTGGCGTCAATAACTGCCTGGCAGCGATCCTCCATTGAGCCAACTAAACATTCGGCAAGATCAACGTGGATATTTCTCCAAGCTTCTTCTAAAGCTGTCTTGATCTCATCGATATTATTAATACTGGCTCTCTTTTTATCGATAAGCTTATCAAGACAGCTCCAGAAATGTTCAATGGGCTCAAGTCAGGGATTTGTGTGAGCCAGTCATCAAAATGCCTAATCTGACGTGTCTCTTTTCCACCATGCTGTATAGCCACCTGTATGGCAGCTAGCACCCTCTTCTTGGAATATAAAGTCCCTGTCCTCCTTCTCATTCAACTCAATGAACTATGGCAGAAGTTTCCCTGCCAAAATGTTGACATATACGTCCTGATTTACAGTGCCACCAACAAAGACCAAAGGCCCAGATCCACCCGTCGAGAAACAGCTCCAGATCATTAGTCTGCCTTTCCCTCATTTGGTTTTAGGCACACTATGAGTAGCTTTATATATTTCTCCGATCTTTCGAATCACTATGGCTCCTCTCTGGTAACTCTCTACTTCAAACCATGACTCATCAGACCTTACAACACGTCTCCAGTCCTCAGAGGTCTGATTGACCCGTTCCTTCGCCCAACAAAGCCTTTTTCTTCCTATTTTCTTCAGATAACCTTGGTTTGTGTGCTGCAAAGTAGGAAACAAACCCAATCTGATGTATTTATTTGATGAATATTGCTCTACAGATGATTCTCTGATGTGCCTTGAGTTCAAAATTTATGAAGTTATAGGAGGCAAATGGGTTGCCTCTTAGAATGGCCTCAAGTCGTCTGAGGTCTCTCTCGTTAAGTTTTTTTGGTGCACCAGAACTAGGTCTTGGTAGAGGTGCACCATTAGTCTTTATTCTACTAATGGTCTTTTGTACAGTAGTCTTGCTAATGCCAATGACCTTTGAAATGGCACCCATGGAGTAATTTTCTATTCTAAGCCAATAAACACCCCAGCACTCTCTTTCTTTAATCTTATTATAAACTCTATAGTTTCTAGTTGAGGATTCTGCGTTTGACATTTGAGATTGCTTAATGGAATGTGATTCTGTGGTAAAAAGAAGAAGAATCGTGTTTAAAATGATATAAATCCCTATACTTTCTAATGTTGTGTGACTGTATAAGTAGATGGGATATAGACTTTTGGTTTTAATAGAAAGAGTAATGTGTGGAGAGATGACCGAGTTGGTCTAACGAGAGTCATCATGAGCGTGCGTTTATTTGTTGAGATACGACTCTAAGGATGGAACTGAAGAAGTGTCTTGTTTGTCTCCGTGAATATCTATTATAATGACTATTCCATCGACTGTACTAGATGTAAAATAGCATCTACTTGTTTACTTATCGCATAGGCAAAAGTGACTAGCTTGCAGTGTGATGACCACCCACCCACCACAGAATATACTTCTCCAATCACATCACTGAGGAATTTATACAATATCAGGCCACAGTGTATATTTTTGTTTTTATTTTCATTTTCTTAATGATTAAAAAAGGCAAGTTATCAGAAAGCAGTCTCTTCTTTGTCATGTTCTGGAATAATGAACAGACGAGATCATCAACTGCTGAAAATCAATCCCGAAGGAGAGATGATCAGCACACTTCACTCTAGAGAAGGTCTGCTAGTATTCATCTACTAACTTGATAAATGTGTCTAGTTTAAAAAACGTAGAACGGTTGTGTACTGCATACAGATCCTGTAGAGTACGGTCACTAAAGAAAAAAAGTGTTCAAAGTATGGAGCCCTTTATATAGTTTTTTGCGAATTATCGGTGTACTAAATTTAAATTATTGAACCAATAGAAGATAGGCGAGTCATTATCTGCGGACATACACTGTCCAATCAATGTACTGTTCAGTGACTATGGATTATGTAATAATAAAAAGAGAGTCATGGATTGTGACTCTTTTCTTTTGTGTCTCAATGATTGCCTCCAATAGTTGATAAGTTGGTTGGTATTTTGGCAATTCAGTGCTGCTGTTGTGAATCCATTGAATAGGTCCGGATTCACCACCTATAATAAAAAGAACAAGGTCTATAGTAGTCATAGTGTTGTGTATCAATAGAATGATAAATAATATACTGTTTCTATTGATAAATAAATCCATAGTTCCTATTGAATAACACACGCTATATGATTCTGATGAATAGTAAAGAGTAACAATCGACTATTTTATAATAGTGTAGAGTGCAGAGTTCAAATCATGGTCTTGTCCATCCACAGCCACTGTAGTCTCCTTCTACTTGTTCTTACTGACGCAGAGCCCTCAGTCTTTCACTCAGTAGCACATCCTCATGCTTCTCTTTCTGATCTGCCTGGCTTAATGCTGCTCCTGGATTCAATTTGCCAAGTTCATGCTTCATCTCCAAGCCATGTTCATCAGCCACCTGATGCATCAAGGTCTCTACTTCATTCTGAGGTGTTGTAAGAGTAGTAGTGCCTGTCATCGCTCCTTCCATGTATTCTGTCTGCACATCCAAATCCTCAAACTGAGATTCGAATCTGTCCATGACCATGGATATCTAAACATTTCAGTTGATCCCTTGTGCTATCTTGGGATTGGCTCATTTACCTTTTCTAGATTCATTGATTCCATTGCCTTGTCCATGCCCCTCACTACATTTGCCATGGAAGACGTTACCTATACAGTGGGCTCTTGTTATTCATGGTGTGTGGATCTACTCTGTTACCTTGTGCATTGTCACTGCAGTCTGGACACGACTCGCCACAGCATCAATGCGAGAAGAGAGACGCAGGAGGTTGATGGCTTCATTCTTCTTACGGATGGCATTGGCGGCATAAATACGAGCTCCCTCCATATTACCGTCCTGAATAGCCTAATGACTTCCATCAGCCACTGTTGATCCTCTACACCTTGCCTTTTTTAACTTTGTCTTTTCCAGTACTTCATCCTTCTGACACCGCTTGGACTGTTTATTCAACTGTTTTGCTGTGAACTAGAAACAAGAAGGAAAAGACACTCAGTAAGAAGAAAAAGAAAAAGAAAGCTGCTTGTTATATATCTATAGTGTCATTCTTCACCTTGAGTTGAAATAGGTTTTCTAGTAGGGTGTGCCTAGTGAGTCATTCCCTTTGACAATGGATGCCACTTACTTTCCATGTGGCTCATTAAAACAGTGTGTACAAAACACAACACTATGAAATCCTGGACTTTTAATTAGAGTTTATGACGTAGCAAAGGTCCATAAGGCACTTGCTGTGGGGCTATCTCACCAAAGGGAATCCAAAGGGTAAATGTGTGTATGTGTGTGTGTGTGTGTGTTTTTTTTTTTTTTCGTTTTCCTCTTCCATCTCTATGCATAGAAAGAAAAAGAAAAAACAAAGAAAAGAAACACAGCCTATTGGGCTATTTCTATTGTTGAAAAAGGGTAATAGAATGTGTGTGTATAGAAAGAAGAAAGGTACAAGAAATAGGCTGGGCAGTTGAGATGTCTCTGCTGGTGTGCACTGAGCCTTTACAGCTGTAGAAGGGGAGGGTGGCCCCATATTAGCCCTTCAATGCCTAGTCAGTTCATGAGTAAACAGCATCTCTTTTAAATCATCATCGTTCTTTCTTACCTCAAGTCTCTTTTGCATACTATCAAGTTCGGGTTCATCTTCTTCATCAGACTCTTCTTCTACGGGTGCTGGTTTCTCAAAGGTAGGCACTGAACCAGCCTCACCAAGTAATCCTATCACTTCTTCAGCACTCCATTCACAACAGACTAGGCCTTACCATCTGTAATCTGAAATAGAATGCTGTTGATCTGCTCTTCTGCCTCTTCTTCCAAGTCCTCATCCTCCATCATGTCCATAGTGTCACCTATCATCTCCTCCATGATCCCTGCCTAGACTTATATCAGACACTGCTCCCCAGTAGAACTCCTTATTACCTTTGTCATCTCCATGGACATTTGCTGCATAGACTGTGCAATCTCTGGCATCCTGACTAGCTGATTGACCAGCTTCATGACCTGGCCACTCTTCTGTAGGGATCCAGCCACCTTCAGAGTAGCTTAAGAGAGTGAGTGGGCCATTTCATTATCCATCTATCTACCTAGCTGGTGTTCCAACTGGAGCACCACCGAGTTCAACTGTGCCTTGCTGGTATAAAGCCTGCTCTTGTGCTTCTGAGAACGCACAACTTCCTTGGCTAACATTTTACAGCTCTTGATATCCCCCTTTTTAGCTGCTTGTTTGATGGACTTTTTCACTTTAAGTTCTTCTGTATCAATGGCTTGGATTTGTCGTTGTATTGCTCTCTGCTGTACTCTTATTTCTTGTCTCCATTTCTTCACCTACAAGCCCCACCACCAAAAATAAAATAGAGACAATAGAATACAATAGAATACAATAGAATACAATAGAGACAATAGAATACAATAGAATACAATCGAATACAATAAAATACAGTCGAATACAGTCGAATACAGTCGAATACAATATACAAAGATAGCAGCAGTAGCAAAGGCTCTTATTTGAGTAGGTTTGTTGTATGGAGTGTGTTTATCTAGCTAACTCACGAGTTCATCTGGTGTCTTTTTACCAAAGAATCTTTGAATGTTATTAAAGGTGCTTGCCATGAGTTGCTGTACAGACACAATTCATCATTAGGAAGAAGAGTCTATAGGTTGCGTTGATAGACTTACAGCAGTAGAACTCACTGGGAATAGGGAAAGACTAAGTAAGAGTGACTATCATTTTCATCCTCACCCACATGAACACACCCTCTGTGCTGTTGCATTCATTTTAATTTCCGAAGAGGGAGTGGATTTGCTGCCATATCAGCCTATATGACTAGGGCTGTGGATATGTATTAGCATTGGTGTTGATTGGAATGATAATGGCTGTGGTGATATGATTTAGAAGGATGCACTTTATCATCCTTCTATATTTTTGTATAGAATAGTATACGTCTCTACACTATAGATATCTATTATTATTTATTATCACTATCAATCACAGGTAATAAGTAATAAGTAATAAGTATTATCTATTATCTATTATCTATTATCTATTATCTATTATTTATTATCTAACAATGGGTTACATGGAAAGTCATGTTATCTCCTTTTCTTCTCTTTCGCACTGTAAATCCTCCTCCTCCCCATGCATTATACACTATGCGTCAAAAAAGTATCCTTTATCATTGCACACTGGACATTGTCTTCTGCACTATAAAATACACACTATAAAAGCACAATAGCGGAAATAAATTGGCTTTAACAAATGCATACTATGCTGCTGTCCTGCTACCCTTGACTGCCTTTTGGTCACGCATTGTCACTTACCAAATAAATATCATTGGCAGAGCACAAGCGGATGTAATTGATCTGATGCCAAGATGAACCAATCGCAAACAGTGATACAGTGAATCAGTACTGCGTCACAAGCACTCATTCATTCAATAGCACTATCTGCTTGCCATAAAAGGGTGACAAGTAGAGATCCAAGCACTGTATCTTGCTCCTGTTCTCTTTTTCCCTGAAGAAAGATACTATGTTACGTGGCATTTCTACTGGTATTATAAGCCAATGGGTAAGTGGGTGGATGAAAAAGAGAAAGACAGAGGAATTCTTAAATAATATAAATAATATAAATAATATAAATAATATAAATAATATAAATATGGATCTATGGATCTATGGATGTACAGGCAAGAGGATCACTCCAACCTGCCACTTCTTGTCTTTATCGACCCACAGCCATTCGTACATACTCTTCTGCTGCTTCTGCCACTTCTGCCATTTCCTATAAAAAGCATGTTCGTCAACGTCGCTACAACCCTGTCCCCGATGCTCCCGAACCCTCTGTAGAAGAAGCGGTCACGAACATCCTTTATAACACCCCAGCACCCAGTTCTGCTCCTAAAGTACGCCACATCCTCAACTGTCTTGTTCAGAATGAGCCTGGTGTGCTCAGTCGATTGTCTGGTGTCTTGGCAGCACGTGGATTCAACATTGACTCTCTGGTGGTAGCCAAGACAGAAGTACCTGATCTTAGTCGTATGACCATTGTCTTTAATGGGCGCGATGTGCAGATTGAACAGGCAAGAAGACAATTAGAGGATTTGGTAAGTGATCAGGATAAGAGGGGGGGTTTTTTATATAGATAGATAGATAAATACATAAATACATAAGTATAAACTGACGGTCATTGCAAAATAATAAAATAAAAAGGTACCTGTATGGGCTGCATTAGATTACACATCAACAAAGTTAATTGAGCGTGAATTGCTATTGATCAAAGTGTCTATTCTTGGACCTGAGCACTTGCATGAACAGCTCTTGACTTCCAGATTCGATGGTGATGCTCGATTCAAGGATAGAAATCTCACAGACTATCCAGAGGTAATTCCATCCAAAAGAGAAAGAGAAACTCACATCGTCAATAGGCAACAGAGCCAAAACATCCCTCTGACATTTTAAGAGAGACCTTTTCACATCTAAGTGCATTGACAGAGCTGACACGTCTTTTCAATGGCAATGTTGTGGATGTGTCTTCTGATTCTATTGTCATTGAGCTATGTGCTAAACCAGAGAGAGTGTCTTCTTTTATGAAACTCTGTAACCCATTCGGTATCCTTGAGGCCTCTAGAACGGGTAAGTAAACAGCACCTATGAACAAGCTATAAGGAATCAACTATTCATTCTATGATATATTTGCAGGTGCAATGGTGATGCCTAGATCCCCTGTACATGAAAACTACGAACCTCAGTCAACACACTCGTATGAGAATACTGCTGTTGATGCTACCATGCTTCCACCTGGTTAAATCCATCTCATTCCCGTCATCTTCATTCTCATTCTAGCAATGTTTAAACTCACTCCTACAACAGAAATAAAGGCATTCTCAATGATCATCAATGTCAATAAGAAATAGAATGTATACTGAAGCGTGTCTCATCTTTTTGGTATATAGCTGTGTTTTATTATACTTCATATTTAAACTTTATTTTCCCCCAAACTAACTATGCTCAACTATACTATCCATGGGATGAAAAGTAAACACCATATTCATGAGGCCATTGTAGACTATCTATTTATTATAAAAAGGGGCTTTGTTGGGTAGGGTTCATGGAGATGTACTAGCAGAACGATAAACATGGAAGGAATATATATATATATAAAGTGTTATCTTAATGTATATTCTATATAGATCCAAGACAAGCCAAGCATAAGCCAATAGTGTTATAATATGAAAGTCCTTGAATTATTCTCTTCTAATACTGATCTCCACATCATTATTTGTTTCTAATTGATGTAAATAGAATGCTCTCGAAACTTTCTTTTTTCTCTTTGTAAACTTTCAAGCCAAGTGCATTCATCTCATTTATCAGTGTTTATTGTATAATTATAATCTCATGGTCTTGACACCTTTATATTCACACCTTTATATTCACACCTTTATATTCACACCTTTATATTCACACCTTTATATTCACACACACACACATATCTTATCCTACCCGCAAAAGAGGAACCCAAGTCATCAAGTGAAATCAAACTGCCTTCATTGTGTGTTGACTCAAAACTACTCTGTCTATAATGACAGAGGGTTGTCTGATGACATTGTTTACTCAAATAAAAGGCCCCTGGCAAAATACAAAGCGCTATATCAAGTGTCATAAAGTGAAAGGATTGGCTAGGTTCTGTGAGAGACGAGACAATCATTTGTTCTGTTCCATTTTTTCGATGATAGAAAATGAATACATAGCTGCTATTTGAAGGGGCTTGGCTCTACAACTTGTCTGTTGCACAGTCTGTGAGAAGCAGCAAGAAAAAGTGCAAAGAGTGGGTATGTCTGATGGGTGTCAATTTGGAATAATGTTCTTGTAAAATAAAATAAAAATAAAAATAAAAATAAAAATAAAAATAAAAATAGAGCTACACACAATGACTCTGGTGTTCTATGAGATCGTGCCATGGTCCACTCTGCTGTGGTGGTTGCAGAACAAGTATGAAAATAAGAACCTCCCCGAGAAATACTTTTATGATAAGAAAGAAAGCTTTAAAGAAAAAAGTAAAGAAATAAAGCCGGTTCAGATACTCCAACTCATGTCTGGATTCACCGTCAGGAGTCATTCTATAGAAAATATTGCTTTCTGGGAAAGATAGGGTGTGTGGTATTGTTGTATAATTCATCACAGACTATCCTACCTCAAGTGTGTGCTGTGGAAATCTCAAATTGAATAAATAAATCCATAGCACGAGAAGTATTCTTCACTGGTAAATGAGTAAATAAAAAGCAAACATGATCAATGACAGAATACAATATGGTAAATGAAGTGTTAAACGAGTGTTTAATGCTTTATGACTCATAGTTATCTCTGTGTGTGTGTGTGTTTGAATCTATTAATTTTATTAAACTTTTATTAAACAATAAATAGTGTACTGAATCAGTCAGCTACTATGAAAAGAAAAACAGGAGCATGTACTGTGTTATAGGCATGAGGAGAGTGAGTCAGTGAGTCAGAAACTAGATAATAGTGGATATACATCTGACAATATTAATAAACCATCTATCAGTACCCATTTACTATGATAAAGTAGCCAGCTTGAAAATAAAAGTTAAAGTGTTAGTAAAACCAGATATTCTTTCAAAGAATGATAAATGATTTTATAGTGTGTATTTGAAAACAGTATTGATATGATACTTTATTCTATCGATATTTATTTTTCTTCATAGTAGCATAATGAATATTTATAGTGAAAGGTTCAAGTTAAAAGGGAAGTAAATTATTTTACAAATACTATTGGATAAACCGACTCTTTAGATCTTCATCAGCATTATTCTTATCTTTTCTGTTCTGATAACGATATGCCTCTCTAAGCTGATATAACATGTATTAAAACAGCTACTCATAAATCAATACTATACTATCACTTACCAAAAAAGTAATTCTTCTAACACGCATTACATCCACGTTGTTCTCTACAATATCTGCAATGTATTCACCTCTCATTTGCGAAAATCTGATACAATAGATCATGGATGCAAACATCCTATCCATTTCACTTAATTCAGCATTCTCCTTTCTCCACCCAAGTATCATCTCTTTGCGTATGGATTCTTTGATCTGACTCATATCTTTGGTTGTTCTAGTCTCTGGCACCTTGTTTTCCGTGGATGTGTTTTTTCTTTCCTGTTGAATAGTCTTGAGGTTCTTTAGTTGACACTCAAGAGATACTATTTGATCTTCTAGTCTCTCATAATCAGACCCTGGTTTAAATATAGCTTCATTCAAGTCTTCTGTTTCATTAATAAATTTAGAGTTTCCTCTTTTCCACAGTATGACAGCTTCAAAAAATACACTTTCGTCATCATCTCTTTGAAGATTATCCACTTGAAGGGCTTTAATGGCAATTTTCTCCGCCACATTTATCCATGCAGGGTCAGAGAATGCATCAGAATATTTGTACATCATAAAGAAAACACAGTTTCCTTCCAAATCTTTGCACTTATAGTCACCTATATGTCATCATTTACTATTTGAGGTACAAAAATATTTGCAAATGTTCGATATTGACTTGCCTGCTATTTCCCATATTTCCCACAAAGTACTACAGTTAATTCTCAATTGTAAATATTGTTCAACTTCTGAGATAAGTCTTTTCATCTTAAATTTGTCTGCCTCTTTCAATATTTTGGTACTATCGGCTATGTCTTGTATAAGAATTTCATTTGTGTGCATAAAGCCTAAAATTCTCTCGAATACTTTAGGATCTACTCCTCGAAGAACAACTTCTTTTTTCATCAGAATCTCTCATGCCACTTGTAAGTAACTCTTTGAAAAATACAGATGATGTAGCTAAAACTAACTTGAAACTATGAAATTTTTGGCAATTTGATGCATGTTCCTTTTTCTCTTGATTATCTTCCTCTTTTTCGTTGTTATCTTTCTCGCTGATTTCTTCTTCTTCACTTTCAAAGACACGAATTGTAATGTCATGGAATTGTGAAAGTAGCATGCTGTTAAACTGGAAGGAAAATTGGTTTAGAGGGCCTGACTTTACTTTCAGCTGATGAATGTCTACTTCTTCAATCTTGACAGAGATAGTAAGCGTGTCATTATCAAGGTAATTACACACGTTTTTTAGAGATATAAACTCTGACTCTCCCCATCCAGCAAATATATCTATAAAGTACCATAGCTAAATCAATTTCTTTTACCTAATAGTCATTTGCTTACTTAAACCATAGTTGTATGCAAATTCTATCAATAATTATTCAGTGTGTGTTAAATCATTCAATGACTTGGAAATCATTATGTTACCTTTTACTACAGATTCAATAGCAGAAGATTTAGGTGGTAATATGGCAATTTTATATTTAGTCATTGGCTTCAATTCATTGGTGTTTCCTGAAGACAATTTTTCTACACAATGAAGGTGGATTGCAACATGCTATCTTGGTAATCAGGTTAAGTGTATGTAGAACTAAGTAGCTTATCCATTTCTCTGATGAGATACCTCTGAAGCACTTATTATTCCCTTACTAATCTATTCAATATATTCGCTCAATGTATAAGTTTATAAGTATGACTTAATTTGTATTCCAATTGATTCCTTACATTAAGATACCTATATGTGATTAATACTTGAAACTAGAAACACGTATATGCTGCGTATTGTCTTATAAACTTACCACTGGAAATTTATTCCTTGAAAACACGGACTATAAAAGTTTAAACCTTCCGGAATACTTGACCATTCAGAAAGTGACCAAGTATAATAACATTCTTCAGGCACAATTGTTCCTTTGGTTATAGTATCTTATAGAATATTAAAATAGTTATAAAAGTATGTCATATCACATAATGTCTGGATATTGATTTTGCTGATACTTACTCATGCTGAGAATAAGGATACAAAAGAAGATAGGTAGAATAGAACTATACTTTTTTTTTTCATTTTACAGATAAAGATAATCATATGATATAATACATTAAACGTTAAACCTCATTATTTGTGTAAACAATAAACTTATATTTATTAAAATAACAAGTCTATCGCTCGTCATCTATTGTCATCTATTGTCATTTATTAACTTATTAACTTATAACTATTTATATGTGAGTTCTCTGGTTTGTTGGTGGTGTCCGTTTTTCTTGCAAAACAGGCAAGAAGCATCTTGCTTGACTGTCAAACTACTACAAAGAGGGTTGTTGATGTAGCAAGGACATATACTGTGCTAAAAATAGTGTTTAAGAATCCTACTCTAACTGATCTAGATGTGTTTTTAGATTCATTGGCCTTGCTTGTTTACTTTTACGCCAGAGTAGATTCTCTAGAAAAATGGGAAGGGTGCTTCAAACTCATGACGGGGCTGGGAAAGGTATTGATATGGCAAATAAAGGCCTATTAAATCAAATACATTAAATCAAATCAAATCAAATCAAATCAACCAAAGGAAAAGTAATATATAAAAACATGAATTCTATGATGGGGATAAACATGGTGGCATCCAGTATAATGCACCAAAAAGAAGAGCACTGGTCTCTGAGGTATTATCATCTACAGCTAGTGTGGTATTTCTTCATGACAGCTTTATCCTAGGTAGACAGTTGATCTCTACTTTGACAATAAAGAGATATCCTTTCTACTACTAGTATTGGTGTTTGAGTACTTGACTGGTAAATATACGATGTGTGAGCTATTCAAGTCGATTGTTATTTTGTTTATTTTGATCAATAAACTTGCTTGTAACTGATTTATTTTTGGCAATAGAATCTGCTCAAAGGTCTGGACCATCTGATGCCAATGCACCCGTTGAGTATATTTCTGCTTTCTTTCTTTTTTTCTTTTTCTTTTTTGCGCCAATAGCTAAATTGTTACTGTAGATCTATTTCCCCATGGACAGGAGTAAAGAGTAAAGTTCTGAGTCAAGGGGATGCTCTTTTTCTTATCCTTTATATATATTTATAAATACATAGTGTGGATTTGTTTCTTCTTTTTACTAGATTATTCACTCCTAGGCACATTTGTATCAGCGTAGTAACTTATTCTCCAACAATGCAAATGCACCTTTTTCATGGCCTGAATTCAATATTGTATTCTGTCATTGATCATGTTTGCTTTTTATTTACTCATTTACCAGTGAAGAATACTTCTCGTGCTATGGATTTATTTATTCAATTTGAGATTTCCACAGCACACACTTGAGGTAGGATAGTCTGTGATGAATTATACAACAATACCACACACCCTATCTTTCCCAGAAAGCAATATTTTCTATAGAATGACTCCTGACGGTGAATCCAGACATGAGTTGGAGTATCTGAACCGGCTTTATTTCTTTACTTTTTTCTTTAAAGCTTTCTTTCTTATCATAAAAGTATTTCTCGGGGAGGTTCTTATTTTCATACTTGTTCTGCAACCACCACAGCAGAGTGGACCATGGCACGATCTCATAGAACACCAGAGTCATTGTGTGTAGCTCTATTTTTATTTTTATTTTTATTTTTATTTTTATTTTTATTTTATTTTATTTTACAAGAACATTATTCCAAATTGACACCCATCAGACATACCCACTCTTTGCACTTTTTCTTGCTGCTTCTCACAGACTGTGCAACAGACAAGTTGTAGAGCCAAGCCCCTTCAAATAGCAGCTATGTATTCATTTTCTATCATCGAAAAAATGGAACAGAACAAATGATTGTCTCGTCTCTCACAGAACCTAGCCAATCCTTTCACTTTATGACACTTGATATAGCGCTTTGTATTTTGCCAGGGGCCTTTTATTTGAGTAAACAATGTCATCAGACAACCCTCTGTCATTATAGACAGAGTAGTTTTGAGTCAACACACAATGAAGGCAGTTTGATTTCACTTGATGACTTGGGTTCCTCTTTTGCGGGTAGGATAAGATATGTGTGTGTGTGTGAATATAAAGGTGTGAATATAAAGGTGTGAATATAAAGGTGTGAATATAAAGGTGTGAATATAAAGGTGTCAAGACCATGAGATTATAATTATACAATAAACACTGATAAATGAGATGAATGCACTTGGCTTGAAAGTTTACAAAGAGAAAAAAGAAAGTTTCGAGAGCATTCTATTTACATCAATTAGAAACAAATAATGATGTGGAGATCAGTATTAAGTGGTATTGTACACTGTCAGAAGATACAAAAATAAAGAGCCCGGTTTTATATTTTTGTACGCAGTTCCTATCTTTTCTTTTACTTATGGTAACTGCTTCATAGCTAATCTCTAATTATCTATACAACCTCATAAAAGTATCTTATTAACCATAACTACTCTAATAAGACCAAAGCATCGATTAATGGTGTTTATAGAATGTTTCCCTCAAAAAGAAAGAAAGAAATTGATGCTTAAAGTACATTTTTGTATAGTCTAAGTGTACAGTATCTCTCAGTAATACTGATCTCATACAATGATAGTGTACCTATATTGGCTCAAAACTGATATATATATGTATATGTATATTTATAAAAGGAATATTAGTATATCTGTTTCTATTTGATGTGAATAGAATGCTGTCGAAACAAGTAATATTTTGAGGTCTGCATGTCGTCGTGGAATGGGATTTTATCTCTCAAGCCATACCACTGTTCTTCTGTCTTTCTAATTTTATGCACCCATTTTATTGGTATGCACCAACAACCTTCTTTCTATGATCCCTTTACAATGGATTCCTTTCTTGCCAATAACAGCAACAGTAGAAATAAGCTTTTGATGCCACGGGGTTGTTGTTCTTACTGTCATTTGATATAAACACTTTCTTCTTTTCTTCTTTTCTCATTTCTTTTTCTTTGTAAGGTTTTCGAGTCAAGTGCACTCATCCCGGTTGTTATACCAACAAATGCATGTTCATAACCGTCGATATTTCAATACCAATATCAAAATGAGTCGTTGACCAATCCACACTAAAAAAACCCAGAGATAGAAAAAGTGATATTTCAATATTGAAGTGGTTATCAAACACCACTCTCATAATATGGGTTATTTGTCTTTGTCTGATGATTAAAGAGAAGTATAGAAAGTGGCATTGCACTAGAAAAGAAATCACTCAACTGTATAAAGATATTTTCATAAATATGAAATAAATAAATGAAATAAATAAATAAAAAGACCTGCCAAACCAGTATGTTCAGTGGGATATGGCCTCTCCACTGACATCCAATCACTATACTATTTTATTCATTCACATTAATGGAAAGTATTCCATGGGGGAAAGAATCATCATAGCCATAGCTATAGAAAGTGCTTTTTTTATACTGATTAGGAGGTTATACCTCAATACGATAAGGGATGCTTTAAAAGTAGTCCAGCATTCTTTTTTTTTCTTCCTTCCTTATGTAAGTGTATGTATGTATGTATGTAGATCGATAGATTACACATAATTACATATCAAGAAGTGAAGACTCAAAGAATGCCTGCTGACACAATTGATGAATGTCATTGCAAGGATCATTAGCCAACAAAGTAAGTCTTTTAGTGCACAGAGAAAGTGGACGTGACAAGGTAATAGAAGCATGGGTAGAGGGTGCAAAAGCTACTGTAGCATTGGCAGGCAGAAACTCCAAGCGAGCATTGAAATCTGATGTTGTAGATAAGCTGCCAGAAGAGCAGGGAGGAAGGGTGGTTTTTGACTTGCAGGATCTTAACAGGGAAAGAGTTGCTTCTGAATGAGTGACAATGGATAGCTTCTTGTCCATACATTTCATGGCTGTCTTGGCAGGAGGACAAGGAAGCGTAATGATTTCTGCCTTGCATGGACGTAAAAGAGCAAGAATGGCTTCAGAATGAGTGACGATCGTGGGTTTGTTGCCGATACACTTGAGAACAGCATTGAAGAAGCTTTCGTTGGGCAAACCGTGGTGCTTTAGTTTCTCGATCATTGGCTTTACCAGTGGCGAAGAGTCACAAGAAAAGACTTTACCGATCAGTCCAAATCCTTTTCTACTGCAGTGGATAGGCGTGGGTGGTGGCGAAGTAAAATGGGTCTGTTGCAGCCCGTCACAAACATCCCTGCGTGTATCGATGCCTTGAGAAGAAGACTCAAGCGAACTTCTGCAGCAGCGTCGGAGTGAATAAGGTGTGGTTTTGAATGAGCGCTTACGGATGGGTTGGGTTGTTTCGATCGTTGGCTCATGAAAAGTCAGGCGTGGAGGGTGCTGGGTTTCAAATGATGAGTCCTGTAAAGGTTCTTGTAAAGACCTGGGCATTTCGGGATTGTGGGGTGAAGTAGCAGTAATCGTTTCGCCGCTTTTTGACGTCAATCGTTTTACAGCTGCAAGGGCTGCCTTGCTTTTCTTTTGAAAACGAGTGGAGAACTTCATGTCAGTCAAAATAGAAAAGAAGATGAAGAGAGCAAGAAATGAATGTTCTATGAATGTCTTTTTTATTTTATTTTATATAAATGTCAGAAAATAGAAAATATTCAATGGCTTGTATGTCATAGCCCTCCATGGCCTATAGAATCTATTATTATAACATACCAAGATATGTTTGTTTGTTTGTAATTTTCAAATGATTATGGTATTGGAATTGCTAAACATAGATTCCTCATGGATTCTATCTCTGTCAGTTAGCTGTCTGTCCGTTAGCCTATCTCTTTAACAGCTAATTCTGGTGATTTGTGGTGAATAACTCTTTCTTGCATTTTACAATGTAATAAAGCACGGTTCTCTTTACCTGATGTAATTCTAGAGTGTTTATTTCTTGAATTCATAGTTTCTAGAGATAGTTAAACTAACAAGATTAGAGAAGCATGTAACTCATCCATAGATCAACAAAACAAGAACAAGAACAACAAGAATATCCATAGATCATACTAGGATTTCTTGGAGTTGTTCACTTTCATTAGTCCGTGCTTCTCCTATAGCTATAGATACACACTCTTCATCACAGTTTCTCTTATTATACTTTCAATGCACAACACGTATTCAGAGGGTAATTTATTAAGAAAGTGTTTAATCCTTGAGCTTCTTGGTACCACGGAGCAAACCAGTACGACGGGCAGCAATAAGACCGACCTTTTGACCAGCGGAAGAGTCGCGGGCAACAGTAGAGGCGTGACCAATGTGCTGATGGTTACCACCACCGTGAGGATGGTCGACGGGGTTCATGGCAACACCACGGGTCTTGGGCCAGCTGTTACGCTTAACTCTGTACTTGTGGTATGCACGACCAGCCTTCAACATGGGCTTGTCAATACGTCCACCACCAGCAACAATACCAATAGCGGCACGGGAGGTAGAAGGAATGATCTTCTTGGCACCAGAGGGCAAACGGATACGGGTCTTGCCATCATCACCGTGACCAATGACAGTCACATAGTTACCAGAGGTACGGGCAAGAGCTCCACGGTCACCAACCTTCTCTTCGACATTGCAGACAATGGTACCTTCGGGGACGGAGGCGAGAGGAAGAATGTTGCCGACATTGAGAGAGGCCTTCTTACCGCAGTAGACGAACTGGCCGGTGTACATGCCTTCGGTGGCAATGAAGGTCTCGACGTTGATCTTGTACTTGTAGGGATCACGGAAAGCGATCTTGGCAAGGGGAGCACCACGTCCAGGGTCGTGAACAATCTCCTTGACAATACCACGGATATAACCATGACGTTCAGCAAAGTCGAACACTCTCAACTTGGCAGCACCTTTGCGACCGACAGTGTGAGATTTGAAGATGCTTCCAGCACCTTTTCTTTGAGCACGAATGACACGACCCATGTCTGTTGCAGAGACAAGTGTAGAGAGAAGAAGTGGGTGTGCAGGTGGTGGTGTTAATATTAGCAGTAGTCATAGTAGAGATAAAGGTAGCAGGAACGGTGGGAGTGGGAGGGGTTGTCCATAGAACCAGCCAATGATTTATCCATTTAATGCATCCATAATAAACAGAGAGAAGTGTATAGAATAAAGATGTTAGTTTCCATCCATTTAGTTCTTCATCCTAGTCTATGGATGAGCAACAGGGCTTCTTCTCATCCTCTACTGTACAGACCTTGAGCTTATTAGAAGAAAGAGGGAGATGAGTGATAGTGTTTTCGAGTGTACTTTGAACCTCACGAATTTCCATTTCTTCCCCTCCCCCCTCTCCATTTCTCTCTCCGTTCCGATCCGGACAGTCAATAGGTGCGGTGTGGCTCTAAAATGATGGAAGCTTTTATTGTCTTGTTTTCTGTACAGATAAAGTCCTAAGATATTTATGACTCATTTTATTGCTAGGGAAGCCCTAGTCAACCGTCCCTTCTTTCTGTTGACAAAGGCCACTCTTTACTCGGCTGTCTCTGGGTTTGCCTTGAGAACATAAGAAGCAAGAAGCTCCTCTCCTTCCTTAATAGGAGCCAAGGCCACCACAGTCACATCATGGTTCTCACCAAACACTAGCTTCACATTGGGATTCTCCTCAGAGTGTCCAATGTAGGTAGAGATCTTGTAAAGAGCATTGCCTACAGTAGGACGGTCCAATGGCAGTTCACGTAGACGTTCATTGGAAGGCTGTTCTATGAGCTACACTTGTTCTTCTCTTTCTTTTCTTACCTCTGAGTGGACTTGATCTCCTTCTACAGCAGGAATAGGGTAGGTGTTGTAGCCTAATTTCCCCTTGAGCATCAAATAGATCTCCTCAGACAAAAACTCATCCATGCCTGGTACTTTGGAGCTCATTACATCCTTGATCATGTTCATCTCCTGCTGAGTGATTTCTGAGGGTACAGTATCAAGGTAGCGGTATTTATCCACATGGTCCCATGAAGAATAGGCATTCTCGGCAGCTTTTCCTGCCTTTTTCTTTTCTTCTTCTTCAGAGATCATACAGGCCAAGAACTGGGCAATCATCTGAGGATATTTGACGTTGTTGGTAATTGCATAGTTTAAGAAGATAGTCTCCTTGTTCTCTGCGACTGTTTCTGTTTCTGCGACTGTTTCTGCAACTGTCTCTGCAACTGTCTCTGCAACTGTCTCTGCAACTGTCTCTGATTCTGTTTCTGCCTCTGCAATTGCTACTGCCTCTGTAACTGCCTCTGATACTGTCTCTGATACTGTCTCTGCCTTTGTCTCTGCCTCTGCAATTGCTACTGCCTCTGTAACTGTCTCTGTAACTGTCTCTGTAACTGTCTCTGATACTGGCTCTACAACTGCCTCTGCTAACACTGCTACATCCTTAACAAATAGCTTGGTGTGAGTACAGAGAAGTCCATGGTATTCCACAATCGCCTTGATTTGACACTCAGCACTGCAAAAGACCACTTTATCACAGTTGGTACATTGAACTGGCTCTTCGTTAACCTTCTTTAAGCAGTGGTGACAGTAGGATCCCTATATTAAAAAAAAGAAAAAAGAAAGAACAATGGTACATTCATATTAGTACAATCAGTCCACCAACCAACCCGTAATAGATTCTATTCTCCATCTCCAATGAAATCTACCTCGAGACAGGGATGGAGAGCAGACACCAAGGGTGATTCTACATAGAGAGTCTGTCCCTCTTCAATGGCTTCTCTTGCCACCAATCCACGACGAATGATGGGCTTGTTATCAGCAGATACACCAGCAGGCAATTCTCCAATACAAACATGAGTGTTCTTGGGAGGGAATTCTTCATAGAAGCCATTTTGACGCTTTTGTTGCTACAAGTCCTATGAGTCAGGCTGTCTTTCATTCTTTCTATCGTTTACTTACTTCCAAAGCCATAATGCTAACCACTACATGAAAGACAGGCTCAGGAAGGGACTTTTGGTAAATCATAATCAGCTCAAGAGGAGCAGGATACACCTTGAGAGCAGCATAGAAAGGCAGCACACTCTGCTGGTAAAAGGCCTCACCTAAATTCATCCATGTTCATCCATGCTCATCCATGTTCATCTTTTTTTCTTTCTTTCTAATCTCTCTTTGTTATGACTTACCCCGACTACAAAGGGCTTCTCCCTCTGCTACCTTGGACAAGAAGTACTGCTCCTTCTCTTCTGCTGACTCTGGGAAGACCTCCTTGTTCACAGTCTCAATTACAGCCTCAATCAACTGAACAACCCCCTCCTTGGCCTTTGTCTCGGCATCCTGAACTTCCTTGACTGCTTTTTTACGCTCACGTCCTAGAAGAAACAACTTGAGTCCCTGCTATTACTATGGCTATTTACTTATTTTCTTCTTGAGCTGGGGATCATTGCGTCTCTTGTAGTCAAAATAGACCAAGTAGCCAATGCCAGCAGTAGCCAGTACGCCAGCAGTAGCAAGAGCAGCTGTCTGTGGTTTCATGATAATAGACTATGAGAGAAAAGAATACACACACACACACACACAGACAAAAAAAAGGACGGGGTGGAAAACAAACAGTCTCGTATTTTACACATAAATAAAAAATAAAAAATAAAAAAATAAAAACTGCGCTCTCATACAATAAGGATGAGAATTGAAGTTCACTCGGTAAAGTTGTTTGTAGTGTAAGAACAAGGAGCCATCCTACCTATAATGAACCACACCGCCTGTGTTTATGTCTATATATTATATCTATATTATATCTATATTATATATTCTTTTATATTCTTTATTTTATATATATTATATTCATCAATATCCTTTTATATATTCATAAATATTTATATATATTATATCAACATTTATACACTTCTCCTACAATAACTTCTCCTACAACAACTTCTCCTTCAACAGGTTCTCAAGCTTAACTCCATCCTTGGCAAAGTTACGAATACCTTCAGACAACTTCTCAGTAGCCATGGCATCCTCATTCATATCCCAACGGAAGGCCTTTTCATCCTTAAAGTAGCTAGTCTTTTGCAATGGAACCACCTGGGCTGTCTCGGGAGACAATTTACGCTCCAATGTCTTGGTATCAGCCTGCATCTCAGCCAATAGAGAAGGAGAAATGGTCAAGTAGTCACAGCCAGCCAACTGCTCAATCTCTCCTGTGTTGCGGAAAGAAGCTCCCATCACAATGGTGTTGTAACCGTGTTGCTTATAGTAGTTGTAGATTTGGGACACAGACAAAACACCGGGATCCTCGTGGCTCTCATAGTTCTTACCCGTGGACTTCTTGTACCAGTCAAGAATACGGCCTACAAAGGGAGAGATAAGAGTCACTCCTGCCTCAGCACAGGCCACAGCTTGAGGAAATCCAAACAAGAGAGTCAGGTTGCAGTGGATGTTGTGTTCCTTCTCAAGGACATGGGCAGCCTGGATGCCCTCGTAAGTAGAGGCAATCTTGATCAGAATGCGCTCCTTGTCCACACCCTGTTCTTTGTACAGGGCAATAAGACGAAGGGCCTTGGCAATGGTGGCATCCTTGTTGAAGGAGAGACGGGCATCCACTTCAGTAGAAACACGACCAGGGACAATCTTCAATATCTCCTTGCCAAAGTTAACAAGCAATTTATCAGTGGCAAAGTCCACTTGTTCTTCAGGAGAACTGTCCATAGCATCCATGAGTTGCTCTGTAGAGTTGTCTTGTCTTGTTTTCTCTTGTTTCTTACCTGGCATTCTCCTTGGCATAGGCAATGGCATCCTCAATAAGAGCAGCATACTGAGGCTTCTGGGCAGCAGCAAGAATCAACGAAGGGTTGGTAGTGGCATCCTGGGGCTTGTAGACAGCAATGGCTATGCATACACTTAGCATACTGTCTTGAATCCATACCCATACCCATACCCATACGAATAAAAGATAAAATAAATAAATAAAAACTTACTCTCAAAATCACCAGAATCAGCAACAATAGTAGTAAATTGTTTAATTTGGTCAAGAACAGACATAGTGAATAGAGAAGGTGTGGAGGATTAAAGCAGATCTAACGTGGTTCTTTTTATGCCTCGTGTCGGAGTTATCTGCCAGTTGGAGGAGCTGACATCACCCATGCCTTTATACCCTTATGCCCTGCCCTTATGCCACGTTCACTCTTTCTTTGGATCTTCAGTGAAGTTCCCTCCCACCCCCTTGTTTCAATTCAGTCGAACCGTCAGACGCGCCTTGTATATTGTGAGTGTAGAGTGACTCTGTTTATTATATAGTACATTATACTATATATATTTATATATTTATATATATAAAGGACTTGTTCTTCTGTTACCGTCAACAAAAGAGTGAGGGGGAGGCAGGAAATCACCTTGGTTATCTCATGGATGACGCAATGCCTAGTGGAGTCATAACAAAAGTAGCTATTCCAAGAGTAAATGGGTAATTGAGTGGGTGTGTGGGTGAGGAATCTCTCTTTTAAACAAGAGTTCCAAAGGATGGGGGACAGTATTGAGCCAAAGAAAGATATTTCCGTTTTTGAATCTAAAGGGTGATTGGACAAACCGCTTAGTCATATCAATGGACATTGCGGATACTTATTGCTCCGAATCCTCCTATCGGGCCATAAGCCGTGTTTCCTTTTGAATCTGTCGGTGTATCGCCTTTAACATTTAGGCATTGTACATTTCTATAATAAAGGAAGAAACTCCTGTGGATTGATGTTGGAATGAATAGAAATAGATTAAGCAGTCCCATGCAGAGGGTAGAACATTTGGTGTATTGAACAGAAGAAGAAATAGATAGCAGTAGTCATCGCTACCAATAAGACAGTCACTGAGGAAAAGAAATGCCAGTAGAAAGAGCAGTGGCATGGTAACAGAGATTGGTCCTGGTTGCTATGTGGGTATGGCACAGGGTCATCTTGTTGGGTTCATTTCTATTTTTAGTATCTCCGCCATAGAGAGTTCTATTTTTGAGTCACAGCAATTCATGCATGAGATTGTCAGTGTCCTTTCGTGTTGCCAAGGAGACAAAAGCTCACTCTTCTTATTCTCCTTCCCTCCCTCCCCTTTTTTTCTTTCTTTCTTTGAGAGAGAAGGTGTATTGAGGAAGCCTTGAATTCCAATAGACTATGTTGATATGTCTATTAGATTGTAGCCCATCCAATAGAATAAAAGATATATCTCTATTGATTCTAGTACGGCTCTTCATTAGAATACAAGTGAGAAACAAGCCAAAACACGTAACCGGGGCTATAAATCACATAATCCTATCCTAGACAGTCTATGAAGGAGACACGGATTCCTGTGGATCCATACTACACCAAGATAGAAGAAGGAAGAATGTAATTGTAACTGTGACTGCAAATAGACCGATCTTCTGTCTCTTGTTCATTTATTCACTCTCCAATAACGAGTCTATCTTTTGCTCTCTTCACACACTAAGGCACTTCTCTCTCACCAGTGACGTCACTACAGGTAGCTGTCACATTCATAGCTACCTGCACCTATAGGGGACACTGCTTATTGGGCTTACGTACAACTAGGCTTCTTTCATTGATAGCCTACTACTTTCTCTCTCCATTCCTGTCTTGTCTTCATTGTCCTCTTCTCTTTCTCTCTTTCTCTCTCTTTCTTTTCACCTGACACCACCATTGGACACACCACCAGCAACTCAACAACAACACCTATGGCTAATCTACCTCCTGCCGATAGTTTTAATGCGACATGGGACTTTTTAGAACAGGGCCTTGATCAGATCATGAACAGACTAGAACAGGGCCTTGATTTTACGCGCTACACTGTCTTGTATAGGTCAGACACACCACTCTTACTGAAAAAAGAGAAAGAAAAAAGAAAAAAGAAGAAAAAGAAGAAAAACTAAATGAAACTAAATGAAACTTACGCTACCATGTGTTCTTGTAGTGCTGTGCATAACCACTGTGCTCGTGGTAGTCCTACGACAGCACACGGTATTACCGACCCACTCAATAACTCACAGGCCCGAAGATGTAGGCTATTTCTAGTCTATAGGAGAGCCGTCATGACTAAAACTCTTTTCTTTCTTTTTCTCTTTCTTTCTCTCTGTCGCTTGCAGCAGCTGCCCAGCTTATTGGTGGTGATTTGTATGAACACCTAAGCCTATATTTGGAAGCACATCTTCAAAGAATCAAAACAGTAAGTACACTCTCCATAATAGCACAACTCAGCCACTACATCTAGGATTCTGAAGTGTACATGGACGAAGCCCTTTTACAGTACTACACTCGACAATGGGAGAGATATACTACAGCAGCACGTGTTGTTAATAATATCTTTATGTATATCAATCGATACTGGGTGAGACGTCAAATTGATGAAGACAGAAAGAACAACGTGTTTGATGTGTTTACGGTAAATACAACTTTTGTTGTTGTTGTTGTTGTTGTTCTTGCTGTTCTTATGAATGACATATGCTCTGCTACCCAGCTTGCCCTTGTGAGTTGGAAGACCAACATGTTCGAATACGTTCACCATAATGTCATTGCAGCTGTACTAAAGCTCATACAACGCCAAAGAAGCGGAGAGATCATTGAGAATGGCATGATCAAGAGTATTGTGGATTCATTCGGTAGGCTTCCCTATAATAATAGCTTTATCTTTTTAACATGTCCCTTGTCAAGTCTCACTGGGATTGGATACCAATGATTCTACAAAGTCAAATCTCGATGTGTATAAAAAGTACTTTGAAGATCCTTTTGTTCAGGCTACAGAAGTCTACTACAAAACAGAATCAGAGAAATTTATCAGTGAGAACAGTGTCCCTGATTATATGAGAAAGGTGAGGTCTTGTATCCCAAAGACACATCTCTCTTTTCTCTCTTTTCTCTTTCAAGGGAATCCATAACTGATATTGAAGATGGGTTGGGTAAGGCGGAGGCTAGGTTGTTGGAGGAAGAAATGCGTGTCAGCCTCTATTTGCATGAGACAACCAGTAAAACAGTAAGAGCTCCACCTCTCCATCTTGTTATCCCTCCTCTTCTTATTCACATCAACACTGTTGCTCTGGTGTCCATCCATGATCTCAATAGCTTGTGCCTACATGTGAAACTGTCCTTGTCAAGAACAACTCTGAAGTGATGTGGGAAGGATTTAAAGGATTGCTTGTTCTCGATAAACAAGATGGTAATGAGTGGTAATGAGTCACTAGAAATAACTTGTCTAATGCATTCACGCCTCCTAGACTTGCACAGAATGTACTGTCTTTTGGCACGCATTACGGATGGACTCGAACCCCTGCGTGTTAGTTTTGAAGAGCATGTGAAGAAAGCAGGTCTAGGTGCCATTGAGAGAATTGCCCAACAAGAAGGAGAAGTGGTAGTGTGCTTGTCTTTTATTGGACTATGACTGAACCCCACCCTAGGATCCCAAGACCTATGTGGATGCTCTTTTAGATACACACCGGAAATACAATGATCTTGTGCAAACAGCATTTAGTGGTGAGGCTGGATTTGTGGCTTCTTTGGACAAGGCGTGTGGTGAATTTGTGAATCGTAATCAGATCTGCAAGACATCCTCTTCCAAGTCACCAGAACTATTAGCTCGTTTCTGTGATTCACTGTTAAAGAAGAGTGCAAAGAATCCAGAAGAGAACGAATTGGAGGATGTATTGAACAGTATTGTAAGTAACTCACAGATGGAGTGTGTGGATTGATCTGTTCCTGTGTAGATGACTGTATTCAAGTATGTGGAGGACAAGGATGTTTTCCAAAAGTTCTATACCAAGAGTCTGGCCAAACGACTAGTGAATGGCACCTCTGCTTCCGATGATGCTGAGGGCAGTATGATTACTAAACTCAAGGAAGCCTGCGGCTTTGAATACACATCAAAGCTGCAGCGTATGCTAACAGACATGTCTTTGAGCAAAGAACTGAATGACCAGTTCAAGGAGCTTGTACACCAAGGCATTCAAGGCCCCAATTCAAATGGTAGGATAGGGTAGAAGAGTATAGAGGTGACTAAGCTGTTTCTGTGGTTGTCTATTTGAAGTGGACTTTACTATACTGGTACTGGGTGCAGGATCATGGCCTCTTTCAGCGCCCTCAACAGATTTCAATATTCCAGAAGATGTGAGTCCCTAGAGTGTAGAGTGCATGGAGTTCAATAGACACTGCAAAAGAAGACTGACAGGACATATACGCTTCTAGTTGGTCAAGGTGTACGACAGATTCCAAAAGTTCTACCAAAACAAACATTCTGGACGCAAGCTAAACTGGCTCTTCCAGCTGTCCAAGGCAGAATTAAAGACTAGTTACTTAAAGGCCAGCAAGATAGGGTATGCTTTCCAAGTCTCTGCCTACCAAATGGGTGTTCTCTTGCAATACAACAGTGCTACGAGTTATACCTACCAGGAGCTTCAAAAGAGTACAGCCCTTACGAGTGAAGCACTGAATCCAGCACTGAGTATTCTTGTCAAGGCCAAAGTATTGCTTCTGAATGAAGGAGATAAGCCTGGAGAAGATGAGTCTCGTTATATACTCAACTATGATTTCAAGAGGTAAACACCCCTTTTTCTTGGTAGGAGGCATTACGTGACTGATGAGTGTCTGTTAATAGCAAAAAGGTCAGAATTAACCTTAACATGCAAATGAGAACAGAACAAAAGGTTGAGTCAGATGAAACTCACAAGACTATTGAGGAAGACAGAAAATATCTGATCCAGGTAATAGAGCCTCTTCTTGGACATGGGAGGACACTGCTAATATCCATGAACAAGCATAGGCTGCTATTGTGAGAGTCATGAAGACACGCAAAGCAATGAAACATTCAGCTCTTATAGATGAGGTGCTCACTCAACTGCAGTCAAGATTTAAGCCTCGTATTTCAGACATTAAGAAGTGCATAGACATACTCTTGGTAAGTGGTGGATTGGCACACACAGCAATTGACAGGTGGATTAGGAAAAGGAGTTTATTGAGCGTGTAGAAGGTCAAAAAGACATGTATAGCTATGTCGCATAAAAGAAAAGCCTACAAGACAACGCCCTAGTGTGTCTTTTCTATTTCTTTTTTTTTATGTCTCCATGTGCTTCTAATATCACAATAAATGAGAGCCCAGTCATCCCATCCAGAGTGAGGGTGTTTCTGTTTTTTTTCTTCTTTCTTTTTCTCTTTTACAGATGTCTTGAGTAGTATTCCTACCATGGAACAAATGAGATACTTTCTTCCACTTCTTTTATTTATATATATATAAGAGATTAGGAACTTGTTCTTTTACCTTTCTCCATCTGTCAATGTGGGGCTTTGCAGCAGCAAATACCACCAATCCAAAGATCATCACTAGTAACATCCGAATAATAATTTCATCCTTGAATGAATCTCTTGCTAAAAAAAAACTAGTTATTTCATGTCAACTCTTCTTTGCTTACCAAAACATGCAGTTCTAAAGTCATTGCTTGGACATGTCTCGTCAGCAATACCATCACATATGCCATCTTGGACATTCTCCAGACAAAACTGCTTTGTACAGCCAGAACATGGCTTGGTATCTACTCTGGGAAGCTCAAAAATAGTGCTATTGGATCCACAGAAGCATTTACAGAACATTGGCTATTCTTTGGCTAGTCTCTTAACAGTAGGTCATCAACCATCGTAGTCATGAGTACAACTTACAGTAAAGAAGCTGTCTTTCTTCACAAGGGAATCCATAGTTACTGTAGCTGATAGGTGCTGGGAATAAAAAAACATTACAGTCAACACTAGATACGTCGACTGATTCTGGAATGGCCTACCCTTGAGGAGGGTTACACATCAGGAGGTCTTTAGGATATAAAAGGAAATAGTCGAAATACAATTGTTTAAGAAATGACACATCGATTTGAAAAGGAGAAAAAATAAATTAAGATGTATTCATAAACAATATATTCTATTGATAATACAATTTGATATTGAGGTATTCCACAAAAGGAAATAATTATTTTTGATATCCACAAACCTTTCGTTTTAAAAACAGTTCCATAAAAGGCAATAGTTTTCAGTTTTAAAAGGCGAAGATATCATCGCTTAAAGGCCAGAAAAATCTCCTGGTGTGTACTCAATATCGATTGTTAACTGTATGTCATATCCTCAAGAGATTCATGGAGACTGGTTCATTCATTGTTGGAAACAGTTTTGAGAGAGTACCTATACTTTATAAATATATATATATATAAATGTATGAGTGAGTGAGAGGTATCCTATGAATTGGCTTGAGATTTATTTAATAGTATGAAATCTCTTAATAGGGGCATGAACATTCTGTTTACAATGAGCAAAGTTTGAGTTGTAATTGTAATTGAAAAATACTCAACCGATATACAGTCCCATACAATAAATGAGTAGACGGCAAATTAATTATTTTGAAACTATTTTATTATGAAAAATAAAGGCATATCTATCAGTCAAAGATGCTCATAATAAAAGATTCATGGAATTACACAAGATTTGGAATATTTTTTATTTAGATGATTATCTACATTTTTTATTATAAAGATATTGCTTTGTACCTTATAGCAAGGCCTTTATTCTTCATCACAGTAGAGCACTTCCTTGGCATACTATCCACTAAATCTTCCAGAAATTCATTTGGGATCTTCTCTCATTCACTACGCAAGTATCATTCGAACTGTTTTGTATTGGTTATGCTTGTGAATAAGTGTCATACTAGGTTGTCTTGATAGTGAGCATGAAAAACCCTCGAGTTCATTCATGTATTTTATAAATATCCTACGGCAAATATCCACGTCTGCATCATTCATATTTTTCTAATGATATGCAATTGTTTGCATAGGTTTTCTGCGAATAGACAAAACAAGAAATAGAAATTTATCTTTTGTTTAGTCACTTATTACTTGGGACTGTATATTTATAATTTCTAAGCTGCAATCAACAAATGCTAAAAGGCTTTAGACTCTAAAGGCATGATAGATGTAATAAAGTCAAGAGAATACACTTCTTTTGTCTGTAGTGAAAACATTGTGGATTGGACAAAGAACTATGTTTTGATTACTAATTTATGACTTTTTTCTATTTTGTGCTTCTCATTTTATTTTAACATGATTTATGTATTCCTTTTTTTTTTGTTTAAGGACTACCTTATCTTTCTGCTTCGTTTATTTTGATCAAATCAATGTCCATATACTGATTTTTTGAACTTATGAGTCATTTATTTGATTTATATACTCTATTCTACTAAAGCTCGATTAATTGTAGTGTAAATCAAAGGTCTTTTGCATTTGTCTAATGTTAATAGAGAACCCTCCATTTTTGTATGTTCTGATATTCAATTGTTTTTTTTGGGTCCTCAGACAAATGTATGATTGTAGTACAAAAAGTAATAAAGCGTGATAGGGCTTGAGTCTAAATAAATAAATGCATAAAGTGCCACAGACAGCTCTATACTTCGATATACATGATTTATTGTTATAATTACGATAGTTAAACATTTATTATTGGGATTTACAAACAAAACAAAAAAGTTAATATAGAAAAATAGGGAAACTGTATTTAGAGGCGATACAAGAAGTTTGTGTCTTCTTTATCTGTCTTGTCTAGATAAACATCTGTCGCTTCACCAGATTGATTGGCTAGACGTTTTTTGTTTTCTTGTGACATGATCAACCGTACAATCATTAGACAAACAATAGCAAGAGCATTTGCACCGATAAATCCAGAAATACCGCCTATGTATCTTGGGCTTTGTCTGTCTACCATCATCAGAGGACCAATAAAGTTTCCAAGAGTGTAAAAAACCATGATAACGCCATTATAGCAAATTTTCTTTGTATAGCCAGATACATTGTTAGAAACAATGGCGAGAATCAACGAGGTTCCTCCAGAGGCAGCCCAGTTAAGATAGTAGCCAAAAAGTTTCAAGGGACCTTCTGGGATAGCTACTAATATGGTGCAGCCTATCATTGAGATGGTAATCATTGTAATGGAGATGTATATCATTTGATTTGTTTTACGTGATAGCCAGATCGAAAAAAGAGAAAAAAAGAGCGCTGCAGCACCACTGGGGATTTGGAGAAGGATCGATTGGGGAGACTAAATTAAGTTAGCCACTATTACATTGAACATTCTGCAGAACAACTTACGGAAAATCCTAAACCTCTGACAAGCAGTGTGCTAAAGGTAATAAGAGCACTGTTCTGAAGATAGCAACAGAACATGGCCACAGATAATAGCCATAGCCTGGGTTCATTTAGAGCCTCCCATATTTGATTGCGCTTGATCACTTTGTTCTTAACTACTGCATTGTCGCGTATTCTGTCTTCCACGATCAACTTTTGCTTCTCGGTAATTCTCAGTAATTTGCTGTATGGATTATCGACAAGTAAAAAAAACACTACGATACCCAACACCATAGTGATAATACCATAAATAATGTATCCCCTTTATTTATATATATATATATATATAAATAAATAAAAAGAAAGTTCAGTAGACGTTAATAAGAAATATATTCAACTTACCATCGCCATGCATGCAGACCATATCGCCCATTCAATGTGGAGATACCAATGGTGATGCCTATTCCAATGACTGTTCCAAATCCTGTACAAAAACTTGTAAAACAAAAGCAAGCAGATTGCTCAGATCGGCGGTACAATCGACTGAGAATAATATATAAACAAGGGTTTGTGCCTGCTTCTAGAAGACCAAGGAAGAAACGGGCAGCTGCTAGTTCGTGGAATGATTGACAGAATGCAGTTAATACCATGACGGCACCCCACACAGTGATAAGAATTCCGAGGTAGCGTGAATGTTTTACTTTTTGTAATAAGTAGTTATTGGGTGGCTAATTTGAATGTGAGTATACAATCTGTCTAATTCATCTTATCTTTTTATCTTTTTATGTTTGTTTGTAATCATTACCTGAAAAATAAGGTATCCCAAATAAAAAATAGAGCCTAGCCAGCCGAACTGGTTACCAGTGAGCTGAACATCTTCCAGAAGACCCATAACAGCAGAAGTACTTAATAATGTCTTGTCACTAAACTATCATACATAGCAAAAGAGATTTGACACATAAATATACACAGACACACAGACATCTAAGATGACTACTCTCATCTATATAGATATTTCTTACCTGAATAAAAATAATAAATCCTAGTAACGGTAACAGAGTCCAGTTTAATTTTCTCAAGTATTCTCTTTCTTCAGGTGAATTCTCATAATCAAATTTCTCTTCCATTTGAGCGATGATTTCTGCCTTGTTTTCCTCTAATGAGGACATGGTATCTTGATTTGGATTTTGACCCATAGGACAAGAATCAATCGAAAGTGAGTAGAAATTGAGGAGAGTAGAAGAGTGAAAGTGATAAAGAAAGAAACAATTTAGTTTGCAGTATTTATTATCCCAAATAAAAAAATAAAAAAATAGAAACATTTATAAACTAAGCTTTAAAGGAGTATCCTAGGAGTCAAGTTAGTATTATACGTTGTCTTGTTTTAGAGTATATATTTCAGCTGATGTACTTGCTTATCAAGTTCTGCCAAAAGGTTATCTAGGTTCAGTTGCATGGGTATTGTGATCATAGCTCTTTTTTTTCTTCTTTTTTTTTACTTTTAATTTCCTTAATTGAGTTGGTTTTTATAGTGGTTTTAAACGTCTTTCTTTAAAGGAGTTTAGTAGTTTGTATATCAGATAAGTATTAAATCGTCTTTTAAGTTTATCTTCAATGACTTTATATCTATATTAAAACCCCCAGTGCCATGTTATTATATAATCTATTACTTAATCCTGAATGCATCATGTATGTACTATGTTGGTAGAAAGAGTGATAAAACCTATGAAATTCCACAACTGTACCAGAATTATAAAATAGTAAAAGTGATGAAATTATAAAATATGTAATGAGTAAAGAATGACAAGCCAATCATGTTAATTGTGACTAATTGATTATCTCATTTTAATGCAACAGAGCCTATCCACAGAATTCATTGGCTGTTTTTTTCTATGCAATAAGATAGAAAAAGAAGGAAAAAGGAAAAAGGAAAAGAAAAAGAAAAGGAAAAGGAAGAAATGTTTTGGCCCCTCTTGAGACACAGACATGAATGTAATACCATTCTATCGCAGGCTTGACCAATGATAATGCCTTGACCAATGACAATGGCCCATCTTTATAAAAATGTTAGATTTGAGAATTACAGTGATTTAAGAAATACCATAATTCTTTGATAGAATTTTAGCACTGTTTGTAGTCAGTCTTTCCAAACTGGGCAACCATCCTAGTCACTTTGGGTGTTTGCTCCTTATGCATTACAGCCTGTTCAGGACTCCTCAGTGTTGTGAGGTAATCACGTGAGGTCATAGAGTCCCCTCCCCCCATGAATTCAGCGTGGCTAAGAAATAAGGTGTACTTCTTCTTCCAATGAGCGACCATCCCCACGACAACCTACGACAGCCATGCCAGTGCCATGTTGACTATTTATTGCACAGTTCAAACACTGCTATTCAGATAATAGGAGCCAATAAGCAGTCAGATACACCTACCGGGAAATCCTATGTTGCCTATACTATCCGTGTTGGCGTAATTATTCATTTGCTCACTCGAGTGTTATTCTAAAGGTTTTTCTTCATGAACACTTTGTCATTGACTGTTAATACAGGACATGGAAACCAAACATAGATACAGTGAGTTCGAGTCTCTTCGTCAGTCCCTCGTGAGGCTTCATCCTACCAAGATTGTCCCTCCTATTCCTGAGAAACATTCCTTAGGTAGGTCCTTAACAATGAAAGGGAGTTAATCAATGGACAGTGGATTATGCTGCTCTTCAAACAAGAGTGAAGGACGATCTTTCCATGGTGGAGAAGAGAAAAAGAATGCTTCAGACGTTTCTTAATAGAGTCAAGAGCCATCCTGGGCTTGGACACGATCATGTATTTCATCGGTTCTTGGAGAGCAATGTATCTTGGGTAGGTCGTCTATAGATCAGTGTATAAATATGTATGTATTTGTCACTTGATAACAAGTTCCATTCTTATTGCCATCTTTATTGGGCACTAGGCGGATGTCCTGCATTCTTCTCCACTGGCGGATCTGCCCAAAAATCCTCTGCAAATGATTGCCAGCCATCAGACAGATGTCGGCATTTACGAAGGTGTCTTGATGAGTAATCTTATTCCCATGCCTACAGCAACCTACACACTCAAACAGCCTGACGCACGTTTTGAAGCATCAGAGAAATTCACGTATCGCATTGCCAACTACATGAGCAACCATTTGGATAAAAGCCAACGCAAAGTGATTCGCCGTCTAGGAGGTAAAATGGTCCCTGTTGAATTGCTGCTTACTATAGATAGAGCTGGCCAATGATTATGCAGAACTAGGGGCTGTTTACAATGGCTTTAGTTTAAACGAGACAGGAGCTCTTGCGAATGCTATTGAGAAGATTGGACAGGCAGTGGATGCCTCTTATACAGAAACAGGGCAAATGGTAAACAGGCAGCTATCATGTGTATTGTTGCACTATTACTCATCTTACTATCACAACAACTAATTATTATTATTATTATTACTACTATTTCTATTTCTATTATTCTAGGTCACTACGTTGGAGGGCGAATTCGCAGAACCCATTCAGGAGCACTCCCAATTTGCACATACCATTAAGCAGGTGTTGAGATTCAGACACATGAAACATGCACAGGTAGAGCTCATCGAGAGCTCACTCGAGCATAAAAAAGAAACACTCGAAGGCCTGTTGGAGATTGAGCGAGAGGCAAGCCGACTGCACGAAGCCATGACGACAGAGCGTACGATTGGCAGCAATGCACACGACATTGGACAGATCAATCCTAGCCCCTCTCCACCCCATGAAGAATCCTTAGAAGATCTTTACGCCCACAGTGATTACAGAACCACACCCACAAGACAGAACAGAGGATGGAGTGGACCTGTACAGATGATCAATGCAGTTGGACACACATTGCAAGGACTGATTGATGTGGATCCTGCCTCTACACGCCATAACCAAATAGGAAAGACAAAGGATTCCATGGAAGTGGTAAGGTACTCTTCTCTCGCGTTCCTCTTCACTCACAGGGTCTAGTTGCAACGTGCCTTGGAGATCACTCGCAAGGATTTGAGTGGTGTATCTGTGGAGGTGCAGGCTGATTTGGACAGGTTCCAGCGAGAGAAGATTAGAGATTTACGTGATATGCTGATTGCTTATGCCAAAGTTCATATCAGCTACTGCCAAGAGGTAATGAAAAAGTGGTCTAATGTAACCCACTCACAGTGAAGAATCTAGTGTCTTGGAAGGAGGCTAGGGCTGAAATCGACAAGATCCCCAATTGAACGCTTCTTCTCTCCCATGTCTTATCTTTGTTTACTGTTCTCTCCACACAACAAATAAGCTAGTATGCCTATTCTTTCTAAATGCATTTCTTTTTATTGTATGTCTCTTTGCTCTTTCTCTTTCTTTTTATTCTCTTTTTATTCTCTTTTTATTCTCTTTTTCTTTCTGCTTTATAGAACATCGTCCCAAAGAGTCTGAAGGTGTCTTTCTCGGTCAAATGTAGTTTTGACGCAATTAAATATATCTAAAACCCACACCCACACACCCACACACACCCACCCACACACACACATTTATATATTTGTATGTTTATATATATATAAGAAATAACTTGGACATTGTAGTGTTTACCTTGACCATAGTATTGCAGCAGATCAGTGTCAATAGGAAGATCCTCATGTATCTTGGCCTCTGTCTTGTCAAGACACACCATATTAAAATAGCTTGGGGGTTGGGATCTGTCCCACCGCACCAGCGTCAATCGATCTCCAGGACCCGAAAGAAGACTCTTTCCATGCCATAATTGTTCATAGAGATAGCCAATATCATGGACATCCAGTAGACATTGCCTAGTCTCTGTTGAATAAGGCCCCATTGCAGTGGACTTACTTTTTATTATAGATCTTCATCTCACGCATCATCAGGTCACGGTGCACTCTCTGATACACACCATGGCGTAATTTCACAGCAAGAGGATCAAAGGAAGGATATTTGCCTAGATTCAAAACAATATAGGTAGCAATGGACATACCAAACATGCTTGGAATTGTCCCCAGCACAGGCAGAATACGAGACCGAAAGTCAGGAAGAGCAGCATAATCGTCTGCTTCTGCCACCCGCTCTTCCTCTATACAACACGGAATAAGCCATGTCTCATCTTATCTGTTATACTTTACCCAAAGGCAGGAGTTTGACGTGATGGGGTTTTTCAGCTGAATAGGCCACAGGAATACCACTGTGAATGCCTGCTTTCTTGAGTTTGCGTCTAACAGTACGTGCCAACGGATCCTCTGTACTGGGCGTCAGTGAATAACTCCCCATAGCCTATTACCAAATGTCTCGCTAATATCTGCAATTTGTATCAGAGAAGGATCTGCCTTTGTACTGGCCCCCATAGAACTCATCACTTTGATGTGGTGTTTGTGGCAGTACTGGATCAAATCAAGTTTTGTCTCCATATTATCAATAGCATCCACCACATAATCAGGATTGCCTTGATGAAATAAGTACATATGAGAACATATCTATATATTCTTACCCGAGAGAAGTGTCTGAACATTGTCTTTGCTTAACAAGTCAACGTGTGTCTCCAACACCACTGAAGGGGCAATAGCTTCAAAATGGCGTTGAATAGCCACTACTTTGGGTGTGCCTACATCCTCGAGTGTGGCCACAGCATGACGGTTCAAACTGCTCAATGTGACTTGGTCAAAATCAATAATGCGTATATGTTGAACACCCGAGTAAAGAAGCATAAGAGCTGTCCATGAGCCCACCCCTCCTGCTCCCACAACAATAACAAACGAAGAACGCACTTTCTCCATGCCTTCTTTTCCTAAAAAGGCAGTGTTCTTGGAGAGTTGTGTGTCTATTTCCTGGGGTGTCCAGTGCTTTGCTGACTTTGGAGAAGACAGCTTCCGTGGTGCCACTGTCTCATGAGCCTGGAGTGCACGCGTACGGCGATGGCGCTGTAGTGACTGGTAGGAGAGTATACCCGAAGCTGTGAGGACAGAGGCAGCAATGGCTGTGAGGGTGAGTCGGGTGGCTGTGGTGGTCTGGTGTTGAACACTGTGGGCAATTCCATCCACCCAACGTTCTCCTGTCATTATAGAGAAAGGTAATAATAATAACAAAAAAAAAAAAAGAACAAAATGCTATTGTACTTGTCACGTGCAGCCACTTGTTATTACAGAAAAGCATCCTGAGCGCCCCTTTAAAAAACAACATGTCACCCATCCCCCGCTTCCTTCACCAATTCAGTTGCTACCACGTAGGACTTTCTCATCTTTTTCTTTTTTTTTTTTTTTGCTAGTGAACCCAGCTTCTTCCTTCTTTCCTCTTTGTTGGTTGGAGAGAGACACACTAAACACACTTGAAAACTAGTGTTTTCTTCTCTTGTTCTTATTTTATACAGTGTCCTTTTGGCTATTAGCAAGTCACAAAACCCCCTTTCAGCAGCACTCATCATGAGCTACAACAAAAGAGACGAAGACAATGGTACTTGTAGCATGAGGTGTTTAAGGAGAGAGAACGCGTGAAGCGTCATCAATGTAGCTGACATCCCTTTGTGTGTGTGTGTGTGTGTGTGATAACAGGCGACGTCGGTGTATTCTATCATATCAACAAATCTGCAGTACTGCAAGAAGCCCGTGTATTCAACGCAACACCTGTCAATGCAAGAAAGTGCAGAGTTCTCTTGACTAAGATTATTTATCTGTTGTACCTGGGAGAACCCTTTGCTGCCAAAGAGGCCACCGACCTTTTCTTCAATGTCATTAAGCTTTTCCAGTCCAAAGATGTAAGTAGTTTCCCATAACAGAATAAATACTGAGCTCATGTTCCTTAGACTTCTCTACGACAAATGATGTATTTGGTGATCAAAGAACTGTCTGGCATAGCTGAGGATGTGATCATGGTCACTCAATCTCTCATTAAAGACATCCAGTCCAAGCAGGAGACTATTTACAGGGCCAATGCTATTCGTGCACTGTGTCTTATTACAGATGTAAGAGATATAGACTATATCAATATCAACATCAATAGATTGGAGAAAGAGAAAGAAACTTCTCGAGAAATATAAACAATCTGACGTACTTTGGTTATTAGCCCTCTATGATCCAAGGCATTGAACGTATTCTCAAGGCAGCCATCGTGGATAAAACACCTTCCATGTCCTCTGCTGCTCTTGTCTCTTCCTATCACCTCTTCCATGTGTCAAAAGACATCATCAAACGATGGTCAAATGAAGTGCAGGAGGCAGTGCACTCCAAGCAAGCCTCTGGATTTACATCGGCTGCTTCTAGTTATATTGCTAATTTTAGTGGTGCCAATGCATCTCCTCCTATTGTATCCAACAGCAACATCACACAATACCATGCACTTGGGCTGTTGTATTTGATTCGTCAACATGATCGTATGGCTGTGGCCAAGTTGGTACAGACCTTTGGAGGGTCACGCAGTGGAAGTATTCTTGGAGGAACTACGCCCCTCAAGAATCCTGCTGCTGTTTGTCTTTTGATTCGTTATGCATGCAAGGTGATGGAGGAAGATCCTAGGTGAGTGCCAGTGCTTGATGAAGGAAAGAAAGGAAAGAAAGGAAAGCTTACATTGTTGGCAGCTCTACACCTCGCATGTATGAACTTCTCGAGGGATACCTAAGACACAAAAACGAAATGGTGAATCTGGAAGCAGCACGCGCCATGTGTGATATGACAGACGCCTCTTCCAAAGAACTCTTCCCTGCTATCTCTGGTAAGAAACCTATTGCAGAACAACATCTCATAGAATGAGTAGTACTACAACTGTTCCTCTCTTCTCCCAAGCCTACCCTGAGATTCGCTGCCATTCGCATCCTCAACAGACTCTCATTGACAAAGCCTGCTGCTGTGGCCCCCTGTAACCTGGACATGGAGAATCTTATTACAGATCAGAACCGTAGCATTGCCACTTTTGCCATTACTACTCTTCTCAAGACAGGCAATGAGGCCTCTGTGGATCGCTTGATGAAGCAGATCACTGGGTTCATGAGTGAAATCTCTGATGAATTCAAGGTCATTGTTGTAGATGCCATTCGCTCGCTCTGTCTCAAGTTCCCTACCAAACAAGCAGTGATGATGTCCTTCTTGAGTGGTGTGTTGCGTGATGAGGGTGGCTATGACTTTAAAAAGGCAGTGGTGGAGGCTATGTTTGATATGGTCAAGTACATCCCAGAGAGCAAAGATACTGCCCTGTCTTACTTGTGTGAGTTCATTGAAGACTGTGAATTCACCAAGCTATCTGTTCGTATTCTGCATGTGTTGGGTGTTGAGGGTCCCAAGACAAGCACCCCTACGAAATTCATTCGTTATATTTATAACAGAGTGATTCTTGAGAACTCCATTGTGCGTGCTGCGGCTGTGAGTTCTTTGGCCAAATTCGGTGTCAATGTGGAGGATCCTATGGTCAAGAAGAGTGTCTATGTGTTGTTGACAAGGTAGGTTAGGCAACACGGGTCTGCTGGATACTTACTCTGCAGATGTTTGGATGATACGGATGATGAAGTGCGTGATCGTGCTACTCTTTATCTTGCTATCATGGACAATGAGAGTACTACCAAGCGTTTATTGAATGACAGTAAGTCAAGAAAGAAGAGAAAGTGTACTTAGGATCAGACTCTACCTATGCCCTTGCTTCTCTCGAAAGACAATTGGTGGATTATGTGAACAGTCCTCTTGGTAATGAGCAGCAGTTTGACCTTGAGACTGTCCAAGTCATCAGCAAGACCCAGCAAGATGAAGAAAGACGTCGTAAGTAGTGGGATATTAGTAGGGTGGTAACAGTACACTTACTCTCTGCTAAAAAAAAAAAAGGTCTTCGCATCCAAGAAACAACACCCCTGTTAAATACAACACCCTCCATTCGTTCTAATGACAAGACAGCCGCTGCAGCAGCAACTCACCATGTGTCTACCTTTGATCAACAGGCCATGTATGCAGATCAATTGGCTGCCATTCCTGAACTGTCTGTGTTTGGTCCCTTGTTCAAGAGCTCTAGTAAGCCAGTCGCATTGACAGAGAGTGAGACGGAGTATGTTGTGCACTGTGTAAAGCATACCTTTGAGAACCATCTTGTGTTCCAATTCAACTGCACCAACACTCTGAATGATCAGTTACTAGAGAATGTTGGCATGATGATGCAGCCTGACATGGAGAACTGTGGTCTTATTAAGGTGGCCGAAGTTCTTGCTAGCAAGTTAGAATGCAATGTCCCTGGTGTTATCTATGTTGCTTTTGAGAAGGAAGATCCTCAGGATTTCCCTATAGGTAAAAAAGACATAACCATCTGACAGCATACTTATTCATGCCATCTAGTGACATTTACCAATACCATTCAGTTTGTGGTAAAGGACTGTGACCCAACCACAGGCGAACCTGATGAAGAGGGTTATGAGGATGAATACCAGATAGAAGACATTGAGGCACTAACAAGTGATTACATGCGTCCTCGCTACGTGTCTGCCTTTGAAGAGGAATGGGAATCACTTGCAGAACATGAAGCAATGGATACTTTTGCATTGGATAAGGACAAGGCACCCAGCCTCAAAGGTAAAGTGTTTATTTTTCTATGCTCTATACTTTTATTGACTGACTGACTAACTGATTGACTGATTGACTGACTGACTGACTGACTGACTGACTAACTGACTGTACTCTTACTTTAGCTGCCTGTGTTTCTATTACTGACCTTCTTGGAATGCAAGCTACAGAAGAAAGTGCTCTTCCTCAAAGCACAAAGACACATGTGTTAGTGTTAGGAGGCACTTTCTTGGGAGGTGCCAAGGTGGTGGCACGGTGCAGAATGACATTTAGCAGTGCTACAGGCGTTGCTTTTGAACTGTGTATTAGAAGTGAGCAGCTTGAAATAGCCCAAACTGTTCTCTCGGCAATTGCTTAAAAAACAATGCACAACTATTATCACTACTTCTACTAAAAAAAAAGAAAGAAAACATGACCAAAAAAAAAAGGCAAAGGCAATGGCATTATGTTTCTTTTTTTTTATAGATGGAACACTTGTCATTCTAGGCTTAACTTGGGGTGGGGTGGTAAAGAAGACCACTTTCTTTTTTTTTCTTTCTTTTTCATTGGCTGGTTTATAATTTCTCCTTTTATGGATTATCTACTTTTTGTGCTGCTATAAAACGTTTTCCATGGCAACAGACATCAACTCTTCCCTTTTATGTTTATACGTCCATGGATACGCCCAGATGACCTTTTTAAGGAATGTTACTTTCGCTTCAAAAAGAACGTTCTAGTAATGGTAATTGTCACGCGAAAAGTTGGGATCTTGAATGAACGCAGCCAACACTTTACTGCCTGTCTGTAGCAGAGGATGGCCAGCCACACTAAATCACATACACATACACATACACATACACATACACATACACATACACATACACATACACATACACATACACATACACATACACATACACATACACATACACATACACATACACATACACATACACACACATATACACAGAAAGAGAGATAGAAATAGAAATAGAAATAGAGAGATAGACAAACCGGTCATTTATAACTTGTAACAGAAAACATACTAGAACTTACATTTGTAAGAAGCGTTCAAGGCCTTCTCTGCGTTGTTCTATGACTTCATCCGAGAAACGGTTTGTAAACACTTTTCCAGGAAGTGGGGGAATATTGACGCGGGTTGATTCTCTCTCCAAAACATCCCTAAACCACTCAAATTCACTATAGCGTCTACGTGTCGAGGATTGTTTCAATTTGAAGGCAGGGATATTGGTCTACAAGATGAGATGGTGTTGTAGCAGACCATGGAACTTACTCTGCAAAGGATTTCATAGTCTGTGTACATTTTACGTCCAAATCCTATTTCCAGACGTGTTCATGCTTCAGTATACCTCATCACCTATAGACCGTCGACTGACCATGTGTCTGAGGATTCTTTACTTCTACTTCAAGAAAGTTCTCTGGGATACCATAGCGTTCCTCTACTGTTTGTTCTCTGTGGATAGGCCCAGCCATTGTCTCAAAGGCTTGGAACCTGTGGTTTATGGGGCTGGAGGGGCTAGTTGGAAGTGACATGAAGAAAGAGTGAAAAGAAGGTCAAACAAGTGAAGCTTCCCTTTGTGTGTGACTTGTGACTCAGCAGTGTGGACGAGGTAACATTTTTGAATAGTTTCATCATGTGAGATGGAAATGATGAGGCCTGAATAATAGCCTCTATAGTAAAATAGAATACAATAGAATACAATCGAATACAATCGAATACAATCGAATACAGTGTGGTGTGGTGTGGTATATGAATATTTATATGATTAGCAAAGAGTGCTGAATCCTCTACTGATTCCATAGGGGGAGAATATTAAAGAAAGGAATAGAGTCCACAGATCAATAGAAAGACAAAGAATGAAAGATGATTGGTTAAAGAATCTTTTGTAGTGCAAGTGAATGAGTCCTTTGTCCACTTGAGGATACTAGAGTTTATATATAAACATAGAGAATAATTCATAAGATAAGTGCCTAATCTTGTCTTTAATAAATAAATAAAAATTACACCCTTTACTAATGAAAAAATGAAAAAATGAAAAAGTAGAATACAAGTGTGGGATTCTCATTTCTATGACCCAATAAACTACGATGGCCAGTAAAATATGAATTTCTGTCTTTGTATCGGCATAAATAAGAATAAGACCGCTGTTGAAGAGATACAATCATGATATCCATGAGATGGACTGTGTTTGCACAAAGCAAACCTACTCCTATTTGCTTGTGACTATTGTAATTCATTCAATAGAATGATATACACATTGATACTTACTCAATAGCATTATGTTTATTAGAAAGAAAGCACAAAAACCAACTTGAACATGTTATAAGTTACAATAGACAGAAACACCAATTAGATTGAGGCTGTTAGCTGACAATAGCCAGACAAAGGCAGTAAGATAGCTTATGGCAAGAATGATCAGGTTACAGATAACTAACAGTATTGTAGTATTTGGTTAAACCACAACACTATATTATGACTACTAGAGAATTATTAGGAAATTATCATCTCTGTAGTATCACCACCATCTCAATGATAACAATCTAACACTGCCCATTTCACTCTTCTCACCCCACGGTGTATCATTAAGAATAGAAAGGTGCATTCTGCAGTGGTCATTGATATATATATATACATACAAGATACTATAACAATAAAGAGTTAAACCATCAAAGAAATAAGAAAACAGTAGGGCATACAACTGTATAGGAGGAATAAAAAAGAAAAGAAAAGAAAGAAAAAGAAAAAAAGACTACAAATATCTCTTCATTGTAGTGTATGGATGTGTATGGATGAATGAATGGATGAATGAATGGATGGATGGATGGATGGATGGATGCGTGGATAGATGCGTAGTTGTGTAGGAAGGTCTACATCAAAACACAGCACTTTGAGAGAGGAATCGTGGCATCCTTTTTCTTGGGCTGCTTTTGTCCCATCATTTGCTCTCTTTGCCTTGCCTGCTCTTTATGGAATCGTCGAATGTCTCTTACTACATCATAAAATGCATCGTCCACATGAATACGCTGCTTTGCGGATGTTTCAATAAAGTGTGATCCAAACAGTTTTGCAAGATCGTGTCCTTCTTCTGTAGACACTTGTCGCTCACTTTCCAAATCACATTTGTTGGCAGCAAGCACCATTGGAAAAGACGCCTGATCTTTCACTCGACAGATCTGTTGATGTAAGGTGATAATTTCCTCAAAGGATAAACGAGAGGTAATGGAATAGACGAGTAGAAACCCCTCACCATTACGCATGTATTGTTCTCGCATGGCACTAGTTACACTCTATAAGTACTCTTCTTTTTTGTTTTTGTTTTTTGTTTCTTTCATTGTGATGTCTATCTGCTCATTATTTCTTATTCCATCCATCTATTTTACCTATATTCTTCTTGGCCAGCAGTGTCAAGCACATCCAGAAAGGCCACTTCGGAATCAATGCAACATTGCTTACGATAGAAATCTAGTACCCATTCAACTTTCAATTTAAGACCCAGCATACCATCTCATGCATCCATACTCCAACCACGCATAGTTCATACTTTCTTACCTTCAATGGTAGGATCATATTCATCGACAAACTGTGACTGGATAAATTGTAAAGTCAAGGCGGATTTGCCGACACCTAATAAGGAATAAAAGATTGGAGGATAAGTCACGTGTAATTACAAGAGATTCATGCCATGAATACTACTGCTACTGCTATTATTATAAGCCTAAGTCTTTTTATCGTCATTTTATTAGACATTTTATGAATTAAGAATGAATAATAATAAAGGACAAACAGGAATGAAAGAACTGCTTTGTGTGTTTTGTGTGTTTTGTGTGTTTTGTGTGTGGTAGAAGCCTTTTTCTATGATCTATTTACTGTGTGGGGTCCTACACAATAGAGCTTGTCTACTTACCACCACCACCCACTACAACAAGTTTGAAATCACGCACTATGGTCACCATTGGCTTTGACATTGATGGTTGCTATTGAATTGAGCCAAAAAGTAGAGTGGAATGAGGGTTGAGAAAGAGATGACAAGAAATAGACAAGTAGCAAGAACGAGAGGACGGGTGAGGAGGAGAACAAAGAGGGAGTGAAATGACCTAATAAGTGGCTTATAGGGAGAAGGCGGGGTTGGTGATAATTTCAGTGAAATTCTATTCCCAAGGGATGTGAGAAGAATCAAAAGGACAGTGAGAGGGTGGGACTGCTGTCTTATTTTTTAAAAAATAAAGAGGTACTTGGAACCCAAGGAAAGTGTATGTGAGGTGCTAGTTTTGATTAAGAGAATGACTCAGCTTATTATATAAAACACACTGGGTTTTACGCAGAAGCACTTGTTTTTTAAATGGAATAAAAGAGGCAGAAGAATAGGTTTTGTTTTGTTTTTATTATTGCTTCACTCTATCGTTCTATCGTTCTATCATTCTGTCCATCTTCATCTGCACCAAGAGATATGGATGATAAGAGGACAATGCTATTCTCTTACTTATGTTTCTAACACTATTCTGGTTGGCTGAGATTAGTATTCTCAGCTTCAATATACCAGTTTAGAATATTTTGGCCTTAGTTTGGATAGAATAAACCATCTTAGTATTCATCTCTTGTTCTCTTGTTCTCTTGTTCTCTTGCTCTCTTGTTTTAGCTATAAAGAAATGGGATTGTAAATATAGAAAGACAATCATTTCATTGCAGACAATACTCATTATTGGATCCATGGTACAGATTCTAGACCTTCGATAGCTTGTTACAGGTGTATGTTCATTCTAGTTCTTCTCTTCTGATTGGCTGTGATTGTAAGTATTCATCTTGTATTCATTGTGATCGAATATAAAGAAGAGGACACTCAACCAAGCACAAGGTAAACTAGAAAACACATATCATCCTAGTATGTAGGGTGCTTACTAATATACACTTTATGAATCCTTTACTATATATGCAATCTGTTGAATACAAAGTAGGCTGTCCCTTTCTATTCATTTGTAATTCTATTCTATTGTTCGTTGTATGCCTTAAAATAAGCCTATACATTAACGAACAACTCTATTTCTAGGGAGTGTTTTTTGTTTACTATCTATGCTATACTACATAATTGATTTACTTGTAATACACCATTGCTTCAGAAATAGCCTACATAGTAAGTCTGTTAACACTAATGTGTCTTGGATAAGCACTGTATTTTCAACTGTGTCGGAAAACTATAAACCTGGCTGATGGAGCCATAGAGAGCATTTTGGGGTCAGAAAGCATCCTCGGGTGTGAATACATTCTGTCCTAATACTTTTACCGCTAGAAACTGCCTTGCATTCTGCCATTGATGTCACTCAGCTTCTTGGTAAACTTCCGTTGCGTTGAGAAATAATTACCCATACTTCTTAGTACCCATCACCTACTATTACTCTTAATAAGCTTATATGGCATACTATCAAATTAAACCATAGAGCATTGCTGTTGATAAGTCCAATAAAGGAGAATGAGTCTATTCCATTTATTTGTGTGTGTACATCTCTTCTTTAGAGCAGATGATCATACTTTATCTACTTTATTTAGTCATGGAAACATCGATTGGAATATATTTAATTAAAAAAAAAGTCTTGGACTAATGCAAATTATACTTGATCTCACCTAAAATTAATTTGGTATACAGTTCAAAGTATTTTTTTTATTTGTGGGTGTTGATTGCTATTCGCGCATTGGGCATGTTAGCCACCCTATGAGAACTTTTGGAAAAATAGAATAAACATTAAAACACTTCAAATACATAAGTGAAAAATAATGCAAAGAGAGAAGAGACGGAAAGAAAAGAGAATATAAAACCTCAGATGAGGGAAAAATGATGGAAAATGAGAAATGATGGTAAAATGAGAATTATGAATAGACATCCAAAAGGCCATAAAGTCAGCAAGGAAACCAGGACACCAAAAAGATAACCGTCATCCTGTGGCGATTCGAAATCCAATGAGTTATACTTAGAGCAACTTGGACAATCCTGAGAATATATATAGAAACTACACTAGCAGCTTCTGGCTTTGCTAAACGGGTTAAGAATGGGTGGTAGAGAGATCGGAGAAGAAGTGAGGATACAGCGTCTGTTGCTGGAGGAGTCTTTGCACTCTATGGCGGCGTTGGCGTTCCCGCTCAACACACCCATCAGCAGCAGCAATGAGCAAGCTACCAGCTGATGGCTCTACCTTAAAGTCTCGAGTAGACGTGGAGTGTAGCTAATACAGTGGCTCCTAACAAATCAATGGTATTTTTTCATACCCCGGTATAATTATGCAATAGGAAATACTTATTCTTTGTAATAAAAACATACATTAAACACACAGTAGAGACTTGAAAATTGGATGAAGTATAAAGAAGGACAACAGAATAATAAATGCAAGTTTATTAGGTGGAAACTCTTAATATTTGGTGCTTCCACCCTTGGCCTCAATGACAGCCCTACATCTCCGCCCCATGCTGGCAATGAGGGTGTCTGTGGTGTCCTTGGGATTATTCTCCCATTCTTCCAACAGAAGCACCTCCAAATCCTGAAGGAAGCTTGCTGGGGTCATCCTATTTCTGATGGCTCTGTCAAGCACCTCCCAAAGATGCTCTATTGGGTTCAGGTCGGGGCTTTGTGAGGGCCACCCCTCCATAGTGGCAATGCTCTTATTTGCCTTCCACAACCTGGACTCTCTACTCTTGTGGCAGCTGGCATTGTCCTCTTGAAGAACATAATCCACCTCTGGATTCAGTGCCTTGATTCAAGCCAGCTCAGGGCAGTAATTCTCCTTCAAGATATCAATGTATCTTCTACTGTCTATACTGCCCTTCACGGGCACCCACCTTCCAACACCTTCACTAGAGAAGGAACCCCACACCATCATACTACCACCACCAAACTTCATGGTGGGTTTGATGTTCTTTGATATTAGACCCTCCTTCTTTCTTTGCACCACTCTGTTGCAGTTGTTGGTCCTCATCAGTTAGTACTTTGACTCATTGGACCAGATGACTGTCTTCCAGTCTTCTTCTGTCCAGTGAAGATGAGCCTTAGCCCAAGCAAGTCTCAACTTCTTGTGTTTAGTAGTGAGAGAGGGTTTCTTAACTACCCTTCAAGAAAACAGGCCAGGCTTCTTCATCAATTTTCTAAAAGTGCTCATGCACACTTTGGTGGTCATCTGCTTTCAAAGCTGATCCATTGTCTGGAATGAATCTCTTGCCACTTCGCAACTGACCTCTCTCTCGTCCCTCTCCTTCAGAATGGGCTTGCACCCAGTGCTCTTCTTGGCCTTGAAACAGCCAGTTTCCTTACATCTCTTTACGATGAGGGAAACAGACTGCTTACTAACTCCAAACCTAGCAGAAATGGCAGCCTGGCTGGTCCCATTTACGGTGGCCTCGTGAGCAATGAGACATCGGGCGAAGTCATCGATATTCATTTTTCTGTTCCCAAGAGGTCTCATGGGTTGTTCGGTGGTGTTAGATGGGGTAGACATTAGAGTGGAAAAGCAATAAATGAAGAATGTTTAATAAAAAAAGAATTTTTAAGGGTAAAATTAGGGTCTGAATTTGAAATAACCATTGTTTTATTGAAAGCCACTGTACTATAGTATGACGGAAAGACAGGAGCGTCAGGAGTTTACTCTCCAAGACAATCCAGTCCCATGGGACGTAGACTTTATTCACTCTGCTATTCGAAAGATGCCAAATCGAAAAGCACCAGGCATTGATCATATTAGAGCAGAAATGCTCAAACCCCTAGTTCGAGTGCTAGTGCCTCTGTTACATCAGATCTTCACATTGTGTTGGAGATGGTCGTGGACGCCTGTGGCCTGGAGAACAGCACAGGTGATACCTATTTACAAAAACAAAGGAGAGCAGGATGACCCTAGTAACTATCGGCCTATTAGCTTGACATCGGTGTTTCGTAAGCTCTTAGAAAGATGTATAGCTGGGGAGCTCCTTTCGACCATGCCTGCATTGGACATGGCTCAAGGTGGATTTCGTGCTCGTCGTGGAACTCTAGACCAGGCCCTCTGTCTCCACGAACTTATGGGGTTGTACGCTGCCCAAGGATCAGGAGAGCAAGATCCAAAACCTCCAGTCGTCGTCTTCCTAGATATTAAAGCTGCATATGATAGTGTGGAACGCTCTGTCATATGGGAGTCGCTGATGCCCTTCGTGTCTCAGCCGTTGCTCTTGCTACTACAGAATTTGTTTGATGACATTGTGGTGAATGTGATTCTGAAAAATGTAGCATCCCGGGACATTGCACCTAAACGAGGAGTCTTACAGGGTAGTATTATTTCTCCATTTCTTTATTCTATTTTCATTGATACTCTTCCACATTTCTTGAGGTTTGCTTCGGTATCCCCAATACTGGTTGGTATGCACCCACCTACCATGGGACGGTCCATTAATCTCTGTGCTCGAAATCCTTTCTCTTTTGCTTCCCCACAGGCAACTGTTCACGCATTGCTTGACGAGTTACAGAATTCCCTTCACAATCCTTTTCCTACTTCTACAGTTTCGGATGACTCTTCTGAGTCGTCAGATTCCTCTTACAGTCCGTCCATGTCACTGTTACTTGGGCTCCTGTGAATTGTTTGTTGTATGCTGATGATGTGGCTCTTATGGGCTGCCCAGAAGATATACATCGAATGCTGGCACTTGCCGAAATTCACTCGACCCTCCTTGGTTACAAATGGAGTCCCTCCAAATGTGAAGTACTCAATGCCCCGGCCAATGTGCCGTTTTACCTCTATGGCAACGAGCTTCCAACCTGTGATACTTTCAAGTACCTTGGTATCCCCTTTTCACGTCAAGGTATTAACCAAGACGCACTTTTCTCCACTCACAAGTCAAGGCAATTGCAGTAATGCAAAAGCTGAGAGGAATGGGTGTAAACATGTATGGCTTTGGGATTACAGCAGCCCTAAGAGCGTATACTGTTTTTGTTCGGCCTATCCTTGAGTATGGGTTGGCTATTTGTAATGTCAATAGACTAGGCATTCGCCCGCTACAAATCTGTCAGTCTGCTTGTCTGAGACTTTGTCTTGCTAGATCTGCTACTGCTAGGTTTGGAACGATCCAGGTTGCCCAATTAGCTGCCCTCCCTAACATATACTCTCGTTTTCTTTATCTGCAAGCCAAATTTGTTGAGCGCGCAGCTACCCTTCCTGAAGACACCCTCCTCTGGTGCCTTGTCCCGCAGCTTGAAGCACCCCAGAGTAAAGCCAGATGGATTAAGCTACGTGGCAATGTACTCTGGCAAAATGCTCAAAGAATAGGACGGGCTCACAACCCTCCTAAATATCCATTAAAAGTAGCTTATCTTGAACGTCTTCAAAGTGAAATTACTAGTCTAGTACGTGGCAAGAATCCGCTGGTGACGGTAGCCCGTGGACTATGTAGACCTGTTTGGGATCCAATCCTTCTACTACCGTGCACGCGCAAAGAAAGACATCGTCTACTAAAATGGAGGATTGCTTGGTTACCACCAACACCTTCAGTTCCTTGCCAATGTGGCCACCCATCTGCCAATCGGGACCACTTTCTCACTTGCACATTTGTTGACCATGAACGCTCCATGTTCTTGTTCTTCTTAGTTCCTGCACCACCACAAGACGTTCATCCAATTGACTATTGTCTAAATCTTCTGCCGCGCACGGTTAAGTCTTTTGTTAAATGGCGAGACCTTTGGCCCAGTTTGTTAATACTGCTGCAAGCCATTGATCGAGCCACGTCTACTCGAGACTTTAAGGTAGAGCCATCAGCTGGTAGCCTGCTCATTGAGGCTGCTGATGGGTGTGTTGAGCGGGAACGCCAACGCCGCCATAGAGTGCAAAGACTCCTGCAGCAACAGACGCTGTATCCTCACTTCTCCTCCGATCTCTCCTCTACCACCCATTCTTAACCCGTTTAGCAAAGCCAGAAGCTGCTAGTGTAGTTGCTGTATTTGTGTCCTCAGGATTGTCCGAGTTGCTCTAAGTATCCCTCGTTGGATTTCGAATCGCCACAGGATGACGGTTATCTTTTTGGTGTCCTGGTTTCCTTGCTGACTCTATGGCCTTTTGGATGTCTATTCATAATTCTCATTTTACCATCATTTCCACTCATTTTCATTATTTTCCCCTCATTTCGAGGTTTTATACTCTCTTTTCTTTCTGTTTCCCATTCATTTGCATTATTTTTTTCACTTTTGTATTTGAAGTGTTTATATGTTTATTCTTATTTTTTCCAAAAGTTCTCATAGGGTGGCTGATATGCCCAATGCGCGAATAGCAAACCACACCCAAAAAATAAAAAAATACTTTGAACTGTACTATAGTATGGTCGTGGAACTCTAGACCAGGCCCTCTGTCTCCACGAACTTATGGGGTTGTACGCTGCCCAAGGATCAGGAGAGCAAGATCCAAAACCTCCAGTCGTCGTCTTCCTAGATATTAAAGCTGCATATGATAGTGTGGAACGCTCTGTCATATGGGAGTCGCTGATGCCCTTCGTGTCTCAGCCGTTGCTCTTGCTACTACAGAATTTGTTTGATGACATTGTGGTGAATGTGATTCTGAAAAATGTAGCATCCCGGGACATTGCACCTAAACGAGGAGTCTTACAGGGTAGTATTTTTCTCCATTTCTTTATTCTATTTTCATTGATACTCTTCCACTTTCTTGAGGTTTGCTTCGGTATCCCCAATACTGGTTGGTATGCACCCACCTACCATGGGACGGTCCATTAATCTCTGTGCTCGAAATCCTTTCTCTTTTGCTTCCCCACAGGCAACTGTTCACGCATTGCTTGACGAGTTACAGAATTCCCTTCACAATCCTTTTCCTACTTCTACAGTTTCGGATGACTCTTCTGAGTCGTCAGATTCCTCTTACAGTCCGTCACATGTCACTGTTACTTGGGCTCCTGTGAATTGTTTGTTGTATGCTGATGATGTGGCTCTTATGGGCTGCCCAGAAGATATACATCGAATGCTGGCACTTGCCGAAATTCACTCGACCCTCCTTGGTTACAAATGGAGTCCCTCCAAATGTGAAGTACTCAATGCCCCGGCCAATGTGCCGTTTTACCTCTATGGCAACGAGCTTCCAACCTGTGATACTTTCAAGTACCTTGGTATCCCCTTTTCACGTCAAGGTATTAACCAAGACGCACTTTTCTCGCACTCACAAGTCAAGGCAATTGCAGTAATGCAAAAGCTGAGAGGAATGGGTGTAAACATGTATGGCTTTGGGATTACAGCAGCCCTAAGAGCGTATACTGTTTTTGTTCGGCCTATCCTTGAGTATGGGTTGGCTATTTGTAATGTCAATAGACTAGGCATCCGCCCGCTACAAATCTGTCAGTCTGCTTGTCTGAGACTTTGTCTTGCTAGATCTGCTACTGCTAGGTTTGGAACGATCCAGGTTGCCCAATTAGCTGCCCTCCCTAACATACACTCTCGTTTTCTTTATCTGCAAGCCAAATTTGTTGAGCGCGCAGCTACCCTTCCTGAAGACACCCTCCTCTGGTGCCTTGTCCCGCAGCTTGAAGCACCCCAGAGTAAAGCCAGATGGATTAAGCTACGTGGCAATGTACTCTGGCAAAATGCTCAAAGAATAGGACGGGCTCACAACCCTCCTAAATAGCCATTAAAAGTAGCTTATCTTGAACGTCTTCAAAGTGAAATTACTAGTCTAGTACGTGGCAAGAATCCGCTGGTGACGGTAGCCCGTGGACTATGTAGACCTGTTTGGGATCCAATTCTTCTACTACCGTGCATGCGCAAAGAAAGACATCGTCTACTAAAATGGAGGATTGCTTGGTCACCACCAACACCTTCAGTTCCTTGCCAATGTGGCCACCCATCTGCCAATCGGGACCACTTTCTCACTTGCACATTCGTTGACCATGAACGCTCCATGTTCTTGTTCTTCTTAGTTCCTGCACCACCACAAGACATTCATCCAATTGACTATTGTCTAAATCTTCTGCCGCGCATGGTTAAGTCTTTTGTTGAATGGCGAGACCTTTGGCCCAGTTTGTTAATACTGCTGCAAGCCATTGATCGAGCCACGTCTACTCGAGACTTTAAGGCAGAGCCATCAGCTGGTAGCTTGCTCATTGCTGCTGCTGATGGGTGTGTTGAGCGGGAACGCCAACGCCGCCATAGAGTGCAAAGACTCCTCCAGCAACAGACGCTGTATCCTCACTTCTCCTCCGATCTCTCCTCTACCACCCATTCTTAACCCGTTTAGCAAAGCCAGAAGCTGCTAGTGTAGTTGCTGTATTTGTGTCCTCAGGATTGTCCGAGTTGCTCTAAGTATCCTCGTTGGATTTCGAATCGCCACAGGATGACGGTTATCTTTTTGGTGTCCTGGTTTCCTTGCTGACTTTATGGCCTTTTGGATGTCTATTCATAATTCTCATTTTACCATCATTTCTCATTTTCCATCATTTTTCCCTCATCTGAGGTTTTATATTCTCTTTTCTTTCCGTCTCTTCTCTCTTTGCATTATTTTTCACTTATGTATTTGAAGTGTTTTAATGTTTATTCTATTTTTCCAAAAGTTCTCATAGGGTGGCTAACATGCCCAATGCGCGAATAGCAATCAACACCCACAAATAAAAAATACTTTGAACTGTATTAGCTACACTATTATTCATAAACACTATATTCTATTGATAATATAATTTGATAGTGAGATACACTATTTTCACTTATTATTGTCGCACTTTTAGAGAAAAATGTGTCGCATTAATAAATTAAAACTTGACGTACTAATGGGATAAAATATGTCGCATTAATTAATTAAAATTTGGCATAGTAAAAGATTTAAAACTGGCATATTCTAAGTACTTGAGGTTTTCTTACATTTTACTTTTCTTAAGAAATGAATAACATTGTGCACGAAGACGGCCAAGGAAATATCTATAATGATGAAGGCATAGCCGTTACAGTAGTGGAGATGGAGGTAGACGAGGAGACGTACCCCATTGAGACGGTTACAAATTTCGGGATGTACCTTGACCTCAAACCACCCGAGAAGCCAGAAAGAAGAACTGTACAACAATCCGTAGACAGAGATGTCAATACGGAAGAGGATAAAAGAGCTCCTGGTATCCACAGGCATTACAAAGATTCCGAAAAAGAGCAGTTGTTTGTGTTGATTTATGAAAGGGGCATGAGCGTCAGAGCTGCTGCGCTGAAACTTCAAATCCACCCACGCACTGCTCAGCGATGGTACTCAAACGATCAGCAGAACCCTCAGACATTCATTGCCAGAAAAGAAGGTAGTGGAAGGCCAGTTGGTAGACCAGCACTACTTGACGATAGCCATAAAAGATTTTTGGTCGATTTATTGGACGATCAGCCCTCTTTAGTCCTGGATCAAATGGAGAGCTTGACAAAGTCTTTTATTGATTTAGAGATATCGAAAACAGCTCTCTACAATTTTGTCACCAAAAATTGTAAGATCAGTCTGAAAAGAGCCCATTTTCATTCAGTTGATCGTAATAGTCCTGAAAAGATCAAGAATCGAAAGGAGTGGGTACAGAAATGGATGGAGACAGACATGGACTACATGAGCAACTGTGTCTTTATAGATGAGGCGGCATTCCACATCAACATGAAGCGTACTTTTGCTTGGTCAAAAGTAGGTACTCGTGCAGTAGTAAAAGTACCAAGAACGAAGGCCAAAACAACAACTATTATGGGAGCAACATCTGCTCAAGGCCTTGTCAATATAAAAGTAAGACGGCCTCAAATGTTGCCTGTTTCAAAGAAGAGAAGAACTACTGGATCTGATGGGCCTTCTCAAAAACAAAGCAAAGGCACTGTTACTGGCCACTATATCAATTTCTTGAGCGATACAATGGATGTCATGGACAATTATCCAGATGTTTTCAAGGATAATTACTTGATTATGGACAACGCCCCCATCCACATGAATGAAGACATTAAAAGCTTCATTGAAGGCCGCGGGTACAAGTGTGTTTATCTTCCCCCTTACTCACCAGAGTTGAATCCCATTGAGCAATTCTGGTCTGTTTGCAAAAGCAGGTTAAAAAGAGAAAGACTCTTGGAAGAAGAAACTCTGTCATCTAGAATCGCCGATGCATCTAACCAAGTTCTTCTCGGTGACCTCAGAGGGTTTTTCAAATACTCTGTCGATAGATTTGAGGATTGCTTACAAGAGAAGCCTCTTTAAAAATAAAACATTTATGTCGCATTTGTCGCATCCAACTTATACGCCATCTTTTAATTTATTAATGCGCCAAGTTTTTTTCCAAAAGTGCGACAATAATAAGTGAAAATAGTGTATACTACAAAAAGAAACAATTATTTGGATATCCGCAAACCTTTGATTTAAAACACAGTTCCATAAAAGGTGATATGTGCGTTGTGACATAAAAGGAGATCGTATTGCTTATTAAAGGCTAGAAAATCTCCTGGTGTGTAAGCAGCAACAGGCTATCTTTAAATGCATTGCTTTATCTCTGTGTATTCTTGATGACATAAACAGAATAATAAAACACGACCCACAAGGATGGCAAAATATTCGGGAAATTTCAAGAAATAATATCCGGATCTAGTGATATCATTGGATAGATTCTATGATGTTTTCTTTTATATGGAATAATTCTTTTTGGAATTTACCATTCCAGTTCTATCAACGTGGCTAACTTAATCACACAAACATATTCGAATATAGCATTTATAATACTAGTAAATAATACCATCACATAATACAGCTTGGTGTCATTCTAAGGAAGAATACTATAATGCCCCATGTATTACTTTCAAGTCTTCTAATTGACAAGATAGTATTAGGCAAATGTAGTTATAGATATCAGACAGTTTCTCGTTATTCAATAGAATGACTCTAATATTTATTTGAAAATAAGTGATAAATCAGCGAAGTTTTGTTGATTTCATACGATTGTTGGGTGTCTTAATAATTGTCTCTACAACTATAATGTGTGGCAGTAGAATTTCTTTTTAAGAATATTAAAACATTTAAACGTTATTTTATCTCTATTAATGTAAAGGCATACACTACTTCCAGAAATTAATGTCGCGTTTCATAAATATTTATAATACAATATATACGCAGATGTGACAAGTGAATGCGACATTACTTTTCGGAAATGGTATATATCAGGTACAATGTATCTTTAATTATTGAACAACTGGATAAAGGATATTTTCAATCTATGATGGATTTGGGACTGTAGGAGTGATCAGGAGAATCTCTCAAAACAAATGACTAATACCTTAGCAATAATAATTTATTTAACACACCTATAATCTATCAATTCGGTCTTACAATTATCCATTTCCCTACCATTTCAAGACCAACCATCTCAACTGAGTTATTGTATCATTTTCTACCATTGAGTAGGGCACTTGAATCGCCTAATTCTTTTTTTTCATAATGTTAATGGTAGAGGCAAGACTAAAGTGTATAATAGAAAACACTCGGTTAAAATAGAAATCCATACAAGACATAAGAGGAAGAAAACGTCAATAGAGTATAGATAAACAAAGGTATACAGTGAATCAATGACATCTTTATCTGTACTCATTAATTTGTATCACCTTATAGAAGATTACATTGCTATGTCTTAATTTTCAAGCCGAGACAGAAAGATGGTATAAAAAGATCGATGGACTGATCTTTTTTAGTATTATTCCTTATCTCTTAGAACCAAACAATAATCATGAGTCGCATTGCTGATAACATTACTACCAAATCTTTTAATAAGATAACATCTGCTAGTAGTGAATACTCACATGGAAAAGAAGAAGAAACATTGGATTTCGAGAGAATAATTGCACTCAAGAAACTAGACACCAACTTATACATGAGTGAGGAGCTTTGGAGACCTTTTGCTGCTCGTGGAGTCTATGGTGGACAGGTACAAACAACAACACCATGGAGGATCTCTTATTCTATTTTAAGATCATAGCCCAGGCTCTGAATGCTGCTTATTTCACAGTTGGAGAAGAGTTCAACATCCATGTAAGCTATCGCTGTCTGTTATCTATTTGGCTTACATTGTCTAGTCACTTCACTGTTACTTCATTCTAGCCTGCGTTTCTGAGGTGCCTGTCATTTACAAAGTGAAGATAGTGAGAGATGGAAGATCCTTTGCTACAAGAAGCGTCGTTGCAAAGCAGTTTGGCAAGCATATCTTTACCGTCAACCTCAGTTTTGCTAAAGAAGAAAAGGGAACCAAACTAGAACACCAAGTAAATACACTTTTTCTTACTTTATATAAATATAAAAATATAAAGAGCAGTCAAATGAATGGATACTGATCTTGTATGGGTTATAGGTTACCATGCATGATGTACCTGCCCCAGAGAATTTAATATCGTAAGTTTCATAGATATTTATTATTATTATTATTATCATCATCTTAAAAAAGAAAGGCACTCATATGAAAATTAGTGAGAATGTGAGAGTCAGAGAATTGCTTAATACAGAAGAAATGTCCATCAAACTTCGCGAGTTTTACGAATCAAAACTAAAAGATGTAAGTCATTTGGATGAATGAAGAAAGGATAAGAACAGGCCTCTAATGTTTATGGATAGCGTTCACCTATGGACTATAGATATACTTCCAGCTTTTCTTCAAAAGAAGTAGCAAAAGGCTATGGAACCCCCAGAGATATTCAGGTAAAGAAAAGAGGCCTACAAATAAGGGTGAAAGATAGGAAAAGACATTTATCATTTTGTCTTTTTATACTGTATAATGATAGGATCTTTGGTTTAAGCTTCACAATAAGACTCCAGAAAACAGTTTTAAAATCCATGCATGTGCCATTGCCTATGCCTCTGATAATTCTCTCCTAAAGACTTCTTTACAAAACAACGGTATCATATCCAAGAGTGTGGGTATGCTGGCAAGTATAGATCATACAATCTGGTTCCACTCTCCTGCTCGTGCTGATGAATGGTAAGCGTGTTATTAAAAGGCAGAATGGAACAAATGCTTATGGTATTGTGTAAAGGTTGTTGCACAGTATGCGTAGTCCACGTGCAAATGACGGACGTGGTCTTACATTTGGTCAGGTCTTTAGCAGAGATGGCCGACTTGTAGCATCCACAGCACAGGAAGGTCTTATTCGCTTGTCAGATTCAGGCAAGGCATTACAAGAGAAATACATGCTGGCAGAACACAGAAGAATTATACAATCCAAGGCCAAGATCTAAAGACTTTTTTCATTTTGCTGTTTGTCTTACACGTCTTTTTCATTTACCGTGAAAGTGTAGTTTGAGACATCTGAGGCAACTCCATTCATCTATCTTATTAGTGTCTTCATTATCCTCAGAAAATCATTGTAAAAAGAAAAAGACATTAGTAAACTGCCAATAGAATAACCCTATTTTTTAATACATTATAAATCATGAACTGTATAGTGTTTCGAATAGTCATATTAATAAAGCATCTATCTTGTATACTTTACAACTCATGGTTCGTCCCCATTCAACTCCAGAGACACCCCCAGGGGACCCTCCATTAGGCAATAAAAACCAACAAACTTCGAGATCTACTCCACCAACCTCAGAGAACACTTCCACTACACATGCGAAGACCAACTCTGTCTCCTCTGCTGCTTTGGGAACAAAGCTAGATTTCTCTGGAGCCGCAAAGAAAGAGCTCCTTAACCACACCACCCCCACTCGTACCAAGATCGTTCTTGGTAGCAACAATGAAAACCCTTTGCCCCGTGTGTGGGCTCAGGGTACCTCTCGCCACTCTGTCTTTTACAGTCTTCCTGCTAAGAATGCAGATTTCATCAACGAGTAGCCACTTTTGAGTTTCACTCTGCCACCAAGGCTGCTTGCGAGCATGCCTATAAGGAAGGCATTAATGTATCTGATTCTGTTCTCTTTGCGTCTCCTGCCATTTCCCCCTAAGCAATGTTGTTGCGTCTCAACATTGTTGGACTTCCCTTCATGTCTTATGAAGAAATTAACACAGGTCTTCGGGCCTGTTTAAGTAAATTTGGCACTGTCAAAGAAGTGGTCGTTTATGAAGAACGAAAGTGGTTCCCACCCATCCTACAGAGGAAGTTGCCCTGCCTGCTGTCGACCCTACAGCTGTTTTGGTTGTCGAAGAGCCTGCCAAACTGTCAGACATCTTGCCAGATGCTCCACCCATCTCTTTCCCTTGAGACCCTCGTTCTGTCTCTCCGAGTAGACATCGTTCAGCTTTGCCAGGCAGACGTCGCTCTTTGTCTCCCAGAAAACGTCGTCCTGTCTCTCCCAGAAGACTTCGGTCTGATAAACGTTCAAACATGAATATCAACATGGACGTGTCGTCTAAGGGCGAACAATAATCCTTTTTTTATTTTATTTTATTTTATGTTTAAGATAAGCACTATGAACTGTAGAGGACTCGCCAAACTTGGTGATCCTCAAAAAAGACAATCATTTATATGACACCTACGCAGTAAAGGTATGGATCTTCTTGCGCTCCAAGAAACCCATGCCAATACAGACACTATGCAACAATCCTTTGACCAACTCTTCCGCACCTCCTCATCACTATGATCACCTCACTGTAGCCTAGTATCCTTATCACCACTCATTGCACTCATTGACCCTTTGTTCAGCCTCTATGGCCGCTGCATTACTGCTACAGTGGTGCATGCCAACATGTTCTTTCCTCCTATCCACATTTGTGTGATATCTGCCCCTGCCACTTACCGTCCTAGATACACCTTCCTTAACTCACTTGTCACCAATCCTCTCTTTCTTCCTCAACACCCCAGGAATTTCATTCTGCTCGGGGATTTCAACTATTCATACCGTTCATCTACCTCCACTCCTCGCCAGGCTCCTCAGTCATGGCTGCAGTATATTTCTGACTCTTGCATAGACACCATCACTCTTGGTGGAGAAGCTTCCCTGCCAACATTTCATTGTGGCATATCTTCCTCAAGCATAGATTATATTTTTTTTCATCCAAGGACATTGCTCCCTTACACTCCTTCTCTTCAGTCTCCTACATCCACCCTCAGTGGTCGGATCACTGTCTACTCACTTCGTCCTTTAGATTTGAGACCCAAGGTAACCTGGGAAAAGGACTTGGCGTGCCAATCCTTGTCTAGCCCTCCAACCAGAGTTTTGTGAAGAACTCAAATCTTTGCTTTCTCGCTGTGTTCCTCTTCTCTCTCACTCTTTATCTGTCCAACTCAAGTGGGATCAGTTAAAGGAGCAAGTCACTTGCTTCATCAAGTCCTTTTCTCGTCGTCGCCAACAGTCCCTTGTCTCAGCAGAACGTATGCTTCAGAGCAAGCGGGATAGACTTATCCACAAGTTCAGAAACCAACCAGCACAGAACTTCCAATTGTCTGTAGTAGAAAAGCAACTACAACGAGTACAACACGAACAGGTGGAGATCCTTGCCCTTCGGTCTGGGAAGATGTGGGGTGAGAAGGGAGATACCTCTGCAGGATATCTAAAGAGAACTGTTACAGCAAGACAGATCAAGAAGAACATCACTGCCCTGCAGCACCCAGTAACAAATACTCTATGCACAGATCCTCGCACGATGACTGATGCTGCTGCTATCTTCTACACTGGCTTGTACACTCCAGATCCTGTAGTGTCTTTGGCTGTTGATTATTTGCTCACTCGTCTTCCACCCAAACCTTTTCTTTCTGAGAGTATGGGCTCATTTCTCACCAACAAATTTACCATAGCAGACATTAGGGATGGTTCAGCAAGATCTCCAAGATCAAGCAGTCCTGGCCCTGATGGTCTGCCTATGAAATTCTACACCTAGTTTTTGATCACCCTGTCTGTACTGACCTGATTAACATAGTGTACAATGAAGCATTAACACTTGGTATATTCCCTCCTTGGCAATCAAAATGTTTGACACTTCTGCCAAAGAAAGGGGATTTGACTTCTCAAGAACTGGAGGCCTATTGCCTTGATTAACACAGATGCCAAAGTCTTCACTTGTCTTCTAAATGGTTGTCTAATCCAAGCTGCCAGTAGCCTTGTTTCGCCTTACCAGACAGATTTTGTGTGAGGAAGGTTCATTGCTGACAATGGCATGCTCACAAAGATTGCCATGGAGCAGGCTAGAATAGAAAACTCTTCTGCTGTAGGTCTCTTGTTGGATCAAGAAAAGGCCTATGACAGAGTTCACCCAGACCACCTTAACAAGGTTATGTTACATTTCAAGTCTCCTCTTTTTCTAGTGAATAGCATATGCAATCTCTTCTTTTCCACACAGATACAGGTCAATGTCAATGGACATATCTCTTGTTCACTCACCCAATCTCGTAGTCTTTGCCAGGGAGATCCTCTCTCTCCTGTGCTGTTCAATCTTGCTTTTGAGCCTTTGTTGTGTTGTCTGCTCCATGATTCGACCTTCAAGGGTCTCTCTCCTTCTCCACATCCAAATCTTTCTTCTCCTCGTGCTCTCCGAGTCAGTGATGCTTTTGAGGTGAATCAAGAGCTTGATGTTCTACAGCGCCGTCTTCCTGGTAGCCTTACCAATTATCCACGCATTGTTTGCAACTTTTTTCACAAGATTGGTAGCTAATCCTTACATTTACAGCCCTTCCTTCTCAGAGCCTTGCTACCTGTCCAATTGATACAGACTCTCTTTCCTCTGCTCTCCCCTAGGACCAGATCTACAGTAGACAGCTTTTCTTTCCTTTCCGCTTTGGTACCCTCCAAGCCATGGTCTCGTCTCTCTCCATGTCTTTATCTAACAATATTCATGCAAGTATCCTCATCAGCATATTCCTTTAACCTTCCTCTTCGGCTAGCCCACTGGAAAGAGCTCTGGTATTCTCCCCTACAACATATTACTCACAATGTAGGGTACCGTGCTCTTCACCATAGCATATCATGCCGTTCTCTCCTTCACAAACTTGTTCCCTCTTCCTTTCCTTCCAGCACTTGTCTTGTTTGTTCGGCTGCTGAAGATACTCAAGAGCACCTCCTTTTTACCTGCCCAGAGAAATGGTCCTTTTGGTCTTCCTTTTGGCACAAACATTTTGGCCTCTCTCCTCAGCCCTCCGACCTTGTTGCAGCTCTCTACTCTTTTACCTTCCCAGCAGCCTGTGTCTCCAATACTCCTAACGTCTCCATATTTGGCTGTGCTCTTCTGGCTATATGGAGTCACCATTGGATGTTCATATTCGATAATGTACCTATCACCTCTGCTGTTCTCTCTACTGCTACTCGCCTCTTAGACCGCCTCCAGTCAGAACTTGATATGGACATTGAGTGACACAGTGCTCTCTCCCCTAAAAAAAATTACTTAATTAGAAAAACAATAGAAAATTAGAAAAGCCAAAAACAGGCTGTGACTCTATTTTCCTCTTTAAATAAGATTATCACCAAATAAACTCAGAGCCAGAGGCTCCATACAAAAAAGAAGAAAAAAAAATACGGCTCACATCTTTCTTTTATAACACTGATTTTATTACTGCTACTATTTCTCTTGTTTGTTGGATCAGGAGTTAATACAAAAAAAAAGAGTGTGTCTGTTGGATCTAAAAGAAGCTCTAGAGTATATTAATGATAGTTTAATATGTTGGATACATATTATGACAGTGAGTGAGGTACTGATCTGATGTAACTTTAATGCTATTTCCAAGGTAGGACCACCTCAATTTCTTATTGACACTCAACACTACTATGATTCTATAACAGTAAAATTTGAGGTAACCAATCTTCAAGGTAAATGATGCACATATCGGGTCCTATATTGACTTGAATTCTTTATGGTTTTCAACACCATCACTATTAAAATGGCATTTATGATATCACGTTTGCCCCATAATATCTTTGTAATCCTAATTTACTCTAAAGAAATGAAAGCTTAATATTCTCCATATATCTTATTGTCAACTGTTAGCGCAAGTGAAAAACAGTATTAACTTGTCAGATGAGAGTATGGACGATACCACCAGACCTTGATTTATGTGCTTATGTGCTGTTTATTCAGGACATAGTATTCCATCTTTAATGAAAAGAAAAAAAAATCAAGTTTGTTTATAGAAGAAATAGATAGATCAGCCTACCATAACCTCTTAAGACTGTATTTCTTATTTCTTCTACTTCCCAAGTAAAGATGAATAAACATATTTTGAGATTTAGAACAAGTACTCCATTATTACCACTGAAAGAATACTCTGTCCATAGGAAGGCATTGCCTGTGTAGTTGAGAAGAGAATGGTATTAAATAATTAACCTTATGTTGATTATATCTTGGATGAAATACATACAAGTAGTCTCTAAATTCGTAGCATAGAGTCTTTAAGAAATACAACTTAACTATTTAACACACCCCTTATTGATTGAGTCTTTGAATACTGTTCTTACCGATTACCTTGATTTAAATATATCTGTAACACTATTTATAAGTGCTTTTAGAAACTAAACTTTTTGTTGATTAGAAACCAAAAAAGTGTTTAGACACTGAACTGTTTGTTTACAAAAAAAAAACTCTTATCTCATGGCTAGAACATCTAATGAATTGCACAGAATCTTCAGCCTTCCCTTGTTATACAGCAACAATAGAGTGCTATGTAGGTTTATTATTGCTTTTGTTCACAACCCAGTTTCCACCTACAGATCTAATAGCAATAATACTGTCACGATGGTTATCCAATAATTTACAAAGACCAAAGGCAAATCCACTCAAAAATAGAAGACTATAACCACCAACTATATCCACAAAAATATTGAACTACATATAGCAAGATACTGAATCATCGTAAATTTATTAATTGGATCATCACAATACCATAGTCTATAGCAGTTCAATAGTAATCAGCAGTAGTAGAAAGTGAATATTTAATAAAGTAGATAAGTTGAATAAATGACAATTTGAAGGTACATCCCACTCTTCTGGTGTCTTTGGATAGACTTTAAAGAAAAGACATGTGCATGTACAGCAAGTATGTTAATATAACTTCTCAAAGGTAATATTCAGATCCTTTGCAGTGATAAGTCCAAATCCAATACCGCGTGACTGAAGGACGTCTTTGTGGATTGAATCTTCAGGGAGATGCCATTTGTATTTGCGCACTGTACAATAAGATGGTATAATAGTTAGTAACTAAACATTGTCCTAAAGTTATATACTATGTATACTTACACATCATTGACAAGGCAACACGCTGTTCAGATATGCTAAAGTTCATTCCAACACATTGACGAGCACCTGCACCAAAAGGTAGCCAGGACATATTGCCATGAGTTTGATTGTCAGTCTCCCCACCAGGAGCGAATCTCTCAGGGTTGAAGGTGTGGGGATCATTCCATACAGTAGGATTACGGTGGAGACTCAATATATCAAGGGCTATATGCGTTCCCTTGGGAATAAAAACTCCATCAATCTCACAGTCTTCACTAGCATAGTGCTCTGTTGAATTGAAAACAGGGTTATGCATACGTAATGTCTAGTGAAGAATAAAGAGTGTGATTAATAGCTCTTAATAGATTATTACTATAGATAAAATTACCTCTTTCATGACCATATTGATGTACTCCATCTCCTTAGTCTGCTCAAGATCTGGGAGAACATCTTCAGGCTTATCACCAAGGATTCTAATGGCTTCTTCACGAGCCCTATCTTGAATGTTCTATTTTATTATTTCCAGAATATGCCATGAGAAACTTGTGTTTGGCAACTCTTATCTCGACTTACCTGGTTAACTGCCATTTCATAGATAGCAAAGGCAAGAGAGAATGCAGTTGTATCATGGCCTATAGATAGGTGAGTTAGCTATTCACTAACACTGTTCTATAAATAATTACCAGCCAAGAAGAATATACATAAGTTGCTCTAATAACAGACATAGTCAGTATGAGGTTATGGTATTTGGTAAAAGTCTATACTACTTACTCTTAATTCTTCATCGGACAATGCACCTTCTCCAGACATCTCACTTTCAATCATCAATGTTAAGAGATCCTTCCCATTATCTCCCTCTTGATTCGTATCTTCCTTGATAATTGTTCGTCGTTTTTGATCAATGATAGAGTCCAACATGCCCAAAAATTCATTTAATTTCTCATGAAGCGCTTGTCTCTTTGGGAAGAGATGCAATAATTTTGTATCCAATATAGGGAAGATCAAGAAGAACAACCTGGTCATACCCTCTTTGATATTATTGTAATTTTCCACCCATTTGTTGTTTTTGTCTACCAAAGCTCTAAAGTCAAATCCTGGATTGTTTATAAACACAAAAGTAAATCAGTAAATGACAGATTAATAGATATCTTATTTCCTACCAAAACCAGCCTTTCCAATGGCATCCAATGTCCATCGTTCAAAAAGATCAACCATATCAACAGTACCATTTGTTTCACCAATAGTATTAAACATGGTCTGTGTAAGGTGTCCAAATAGCTTCACATGCATGGATCGGTTAAATACTGGATTGGCGATCTATGATTGTGATAAGCTACCTGGATATATATTCTTTTGTCTATTTGAGTACAAACCTTGCGATGTCTTTTCCAATCATGACCATTTAGACAAACAATATTAGGACCACCAATGTATTTGTTAAGAACAGTCCCATCTGCTCCCATGATCAGTTTGATCCTGGGGAATTTATCTACATTTATCCCATAAAATAGCACATTAATACATAGGATTTTAGCAGACCAAGAAAACAACTTACCCATCCTGAGTAAAATTTGTTTAGCTGCTTGTGGACTGGAAACCATAACACACCAACCGGGAAACCCGGGTTTCTGTTTAATAGAGAATTATTAACCATTCCTCTGTACATTTAAACATAATACTTACTAAATAAACACCATTGCTCTTTGCCAATATAGGTGGCATAGTATTATGTATATAATTCTGCACACTGTTATTTATTATGGCACAGTCAATAAAATTGGTGAAAGAAATGTATGGTATATGTCTCAGATGTGGCGGGGGATCTGTGAGCTTTCTATAGTATGCATAGACTGCTGTTGCTACTGCAATTGCACCCAGAGAGTAAAGACCTGCTTTACTTTGTAGCTCTTGAGGTAAGTAATCGTGGTAGAGCTGCACAAATGACTCTGGTGCTATTTCACTCAATGAAGACAGTACATCTGATATTGGCATTTTGAAAAGGGAAAATGAAGAATAAGCAATAGCTTGAAGAATCAGAAAAAAAACTTAGGATCATGATCCATGGCCTTATTTATATCAGGTACATTTGTTTTCCGCTTTAAAAGTATACTGTTCAATCAAACTTTATCATTATTAAATAAGACAAAAGATATAAAACATAGATTTCAATAAGAAGATGATGCTTGCTTCATTGGATGCATATGTTACTATTGATATGGTCTTTGATAATTTGTATATAGCAATACTAACTTGCAGAATAATCACTGAAAGACTCTATACAATGGAATTGCTGAGTGGCAAGCAACTACTGTCACTATCTTTGGACAATGTGTTCGCTTTTGACGTATGAGTGTAGAGACGCTTAGCAAAAAGTATATACTGAAAATATGTGTATGTGTTTGTGCACTTTAATATAGTAACACATCTCATCCGATTACATATTAAAGAATAAGCAAGTCAATGTTTAGTAAATCGAGTTACACCATACTCACTAATGATTCACAGGTTTTTGACATAAAAACTAGTGTAATCACAAAGAGTTCTCTTTTTCTTTTTCTTTATTACTATTGTTATTAATCAAAATTTGATTAGATAAACAGCATACAACACCTCTAGGCTATTGGTTTTTATCAACATATTTGGACTAATTGCTATATTCTTGTATTTACGGCAGAATCTATAAGGTGATGAAGTAAGTTTTGGTATAGTTTATGTGTTATTTTTCATTTTGAAAACACGTGAATGGCTAGAGAGCATCACGTGTAAAAATGCTATCAATAAATCTAATGGTACACACAACTTTAATGATACAAGTACAGTTCAAAGTATTTTTTTTTGGGTGTGGTTAGCTATTCGCGCATTGTGCATACACCTTTTTCGGAAAGTATTCGCACAACCTCAGAAAAAAATCGCACACTTTTTTTTTCAATTTTCGCACACTTTATATTTTACTTTTTGCACAATTTCATAAATTCTTTTTGCACAAAGTGCGCGAAATTTATTAAAGGGTATGTCTACTTAAACATGTTTCAAATTTAGAAGAGTAACGACAAAATCCCTTAAGATTGTTGCAAATAAGGAAAGATTCTGTCCCTAGAAGCTAGAGAAGAGAAGATTATTGTCTGTGCATTTTTTATAGAGAATGCTATTGAAAATTAGTCTTGTATCAGACATACCTTAGAAGAAGTGTATAAGTAGTCTTTGGATTTTGAAGAATTAAGTCTTTGAGAAATATACCTTTTTTACCAACTTAACACACCTCTTGTTTATTTGGGTTTTTGAACAAGATCACTGATAAGAACATTGCTATATGCTTCAGTGATCCTCATGTTTAACGTCTCATTTTCTAAGAGCTTTTCTCTTCTAAGCTTACTCTTCACAACAGACCAAAATTGCTCAATGGGGTTAAGCTCAGGAGAGTAGGGTGGAAGGTATACGCATCCATAGCCACGACTTTCAATAAGTCTGCTAATACTTCCAGCTGTGTGGATAGGTGCATTATCCATTATTATATAATGTCCTTTAAATTCATTGTAAAGATCCAAAACATCCAAAGTGCTTGCAATAAAGTTAAAGTAATGACCAGTAACTGTTCCAGTAGTTTTCTGCATTTTGGTTGCTCCGTTTGCTTTTTTTTCTTGGTGAAGAAGTATAAGGCACTCTTACTTTAACATTAATAATGCCATGAGAAGATATAGCTCCCAAAATTATTATTGTTTTTGCTCTTGTTGTGGGCTGAACAACCTCTGCTCTGGTTCCTTTCTTCGACCAAGCAATGGTTCTTTTCAGATTTATATGAAAAGCGGACTCATCAATAAACACACATTTACTATTGTAATCCATGTCTGTTTAGTTCAATCTGATAACCCAGTCAAATATTTTCTCAATACTCTTAGGCGAGTTTCTTTCCTTTGAATAAAGGTGTGCTTTCTTAAATGACAAGGCACACTTTTCTGTCATCAAGCTGTAAACCGTTGTCTTGGCAACTTTCAAGTCTTTGAACTGTTCAGTAAGACTGTCCATTGCTTGATCTAACGTTGCAGAAGGGTGATCCAAAAACTTTTCAGAAAGATGTTTCTTATGGTCTTCATTTAATAATGCTGGTCGGCCCATTTTTGGGGTCTCTACTGGCTCAACTTTGAGATCTCTGTTCATATTTTTCATGATTTATTCCTGATCTCTTTCAAGCCAGTCGTATGCGGTTCGATGAGCAATACTCAACTGCTTATCTGCTTTACCTGCAGTCATATCTAGTTCAAAAACCAGATGAAAAAAGTGACTTTTAACATCATCACCATGTTTCTTGTAGTAAGACACAGGTGCTGGAGTAGAAGTTGTATCCTTTTTGGTGGCCTTGGGTTTTGGCTGAGGCTTCTCAGGTGGTTTTAAGTCCAATTAATTACTGTAGTCTACGATGTTTTGAAGAGGAAAATATTCTTTATCTACATCCATCAATATGGGCTCATTGCCCGATTCATCGATAGTATTTCCCTGTCCATCTTCATAGTAGATTTGTAAGCTCATTGTTGAAAAAATTGTATTTCGAAAAGTGTGCAAAAAATATTTATGAAATTATGCAAATACTTTCCGAAAGTAGTGTATCAATATTCCGTAGTTTTGGGCACGAGAGATCAAAATGGAGATACACAGGACCTTGGGGAAAGGCTGGCTGCTCTTTTAGGTGTATAAACTGGAGAGGGTTTGTAAATCGGAAATGGGGAACTCAGTTTTCTACGGCTGCAAGGAACTATGGTGGTGATGGTCTGAAGGGGATACTCTGAGGGAAAGCCTGTGGGGAAACAACAAGACAGATAATGGCAACCTTCCTAATGACAGACCAACGAAAAAGAAAAACAAAGAGAAAAAAAACAGGAACAGAGCAAGAACCAACAACTATTCTTCACCTTAGGGTATAAACCACCCTTCTTGCTGAATCAAAGATGTGTGTTGACTTCTCTCTTTATTATTATTATTGAAATGTACACTTAGCCATTATATATAGTTCCCTTCTGAAACATTTCATCACTCTAGCTAGTTTTTAGCAACTCCTCCTATTTCCACTTCTTCTATAGCCATTCATGCAAATAGGTGTGGCATCACTGCCTATTCTACAATCCCTTAATATTTGATAGCGTTACCTTCCTAGTTTAGTAATAAATGAGTCCTAATTCCCAAAAAGAGGGATCCTTCAAATTATACAGCCATGCAACATTAGAAAGGGTACAATTCTTTATTTTGAAATCCTGAGAAAGAATATGCTTTATGCATAAATAGGCTAAGACCTCAAAACACATACTAATGATCTCAAATTAAACACAAAGTTAAACATATTGTTTATAGTAATGCATATAAAGAAAGTTTTTATTTAATATTTTATTGGGCCACCTTTGGTATCAATAACTGTCTGGCATCTGTCAGTCATACTTTGAATTTATTGTTGTGCAAGTTCAACACCAACCCATATGTAATTAGAGCCTTCAAACTTCCAACATTGGCAATAGATACCCTTATTTGTTCAATTTGTCTTTCTTAGGCTTGCCAGATGAGTTCAATTGGGCTCAATTCAGGAATTTGTGTGGGCTATTACTCAAAGTACCCTAATCTGATATGGCTTTTTCCATTATTTGACATAGTCCCCAGTATGACAGCTAGCACCCTTTTATTGTAACAGAAACTCACTGTCCTCTTTTCTGGTGTAATTACATAAACCAAGGATGTAACTTACCAGTAATAATTTTGATATATACGTCCAGATTTACAGTGCTATCAATAAAGACCAAAGGCTCAAATCCACCAGCCCAGAAACAGCTCCAGATCATTATGCCACCTTTCCCTTATTTTAGTTGTAGTTAAATTATGAACAGCATTGTATCTTTCTCCAATCTTTCCAATCACTCTGGCTTCTCCCTAGTAATCTTCTACTTCAAACCATGACTCATCAGACCATACAACGTGTCTCCAGTCCTCAGGGGTACAGGTGAACCAATAGTCTTGATTCTACTAATGATATTCTGGACAGTAGTCTTGCTAATGCCAATAACCTTTGAAATGCTACTCATGAAATATTTTTTAAGCCAATAAACACCTCAGCACTCTCTTTCTTTAATCTTATCATAGACTCTAGAGTTTTTAGTTGAAGATTCTGCGTTTGACATTTGAGATTGCTTAATGGAATGTGATTCTGTGGTAAAAAGAAGAATAATGTTTAAAATTGTATAAATTATGGGGTCATATACTTTCTAATTTTGTGTGGCTGTATATCAAGATCAAGACTGTCGTCTTAAATTCTTATGATATCTTTGATGACAATCTGTTTATGAGGCTTACGACCTCCATATCTAGATTTGATATTATTTTGATTATAATCTATGTATTTTATGCTTTACTGTGGTATAGTTACTTTTGTCTTAGTTCATCTACACTTTCATCAGTGAAAGGCTTGTCCTTTATTTTGGCCCATTCTCTTAATATTTCTGCTTTGTGGTTTTCAATTAATTCGCATCTCTTATGGAACTCGTTTTCTCTTTCTATACCGTTTTCTACTTGCTCTTTTGGATTCATAAATTCTTCAATACATAGTTCATATTTGAGAATAGGGAGATTGGACAATGGTAACAAACAATCTGTCAAAGATTTCACCTGCTTGGGCAATCTGAGCCAACATTGTTGATTGAAATCTGATCTAAGCAGAAAAGGCTGCTGTGAGCTACATAACCTTCTCAATTTTATATGTGCAAGGTAATCCCAACGTGGCAGTGAACACACCTCTGCAGCACTTTATTTTATGTCTGGGATTAGCACAGTTGATGACGCTTAAACAAACGGAATTGGGAATAAACTTTAAGAAAAGCAAAAGTAGGGATTTTCGAAATTACTTTTGAAAACATCTCAAACTTACAAAGTCCATTTAAATGTGTTCTAGTTGATTTTTTGGATTCTAAAGCAAGTTTTTGAACTTGTTGAATTGAAGCATTATCAATGTACTCAAATGCAACATTTAGATCCCCAATGCTAGTTCTTATCTCTCGTTTCATAAGAGAATGTGCACCTTCAATCCTGGAAGGTGTGGAGTTGAAGTGCAATATTTTGTCAGTTCAAGCAGATATAAATCTATACAATCATACAACTTTAGTTATTTTGAAAGAATTTTTTTTTCAAGTTCAATAAATGCAAGTGAAGAAACCTTTCTTTGTAAATAAGCTATGTTGACTCTATATACTACATAAAGTTACTTGGATCGTAAAACTCTCCGCTACTGTTAGTGCCCAGTTCCAGCAACTTATTTTTGAACTCTTTTAACCTTTTGTTGTATTCATTTCTGTCGAAAAGTATTCAGTAAGAATATTCCATTCACTTTGAATTTTGTCACTCTTTTTCTTATCAACTCTAAGAAAATACTTTATGAGGCTGGATAAAACATTCATAGATATGTGCCATCGACATAGTAAATGAGTAACCTGGGTAAGAACTTATTCCAAGGCATTCATCAGTGCCAGCTCACGATCTGTTACCACAACTTTGGGTAAATAATAGTACCGGTGGGCTTCCTTTCTCTATCATAGGTTAAATCACATTTTCTGAAAGAACCTTCTCCATTAGGATCTGATCTTCTTTTAACAAATTCAAATAAGTGTTAATTTGCAAAATAATAAGCAGATTCAAGTACCAATCCAAATGTTTTAAATGGATCGAGATTTGAAGATGATTCCATAGTAGATAGCGCATTAGCAGAATCTCTATTTTCATAGTTTTCATAGTATTCATTGGTATTCCCTTCTGCTTCAGATATTTCATCATTCTCCCAAAGGTCACACTCTATGATGAAGCTTTCGTCAAATATATCATCATTCATATCAGTTCCAGTAATTTCTGAATCAAGCTGTATTTCTTCGATATCTTGATTAACAAGGTTTATTCAATACTGGAGTTCTTGATCAAGATTTACGAAATCATCACAAGTAGATGATTCTTCCAAGTCAAACATGGTGGAGTTATGCAATAGGGAAAAAAAAGAATATGAACCAACAGTAACAAAGCTTAAAGAAAGGGAGCTTTATTAAAATAAAACGACACCACTCTTATATCTTCACGCCTAATCTATTGTGTTACTAGCTAGATTAATTACTCTGTATCATTTGGTCCAGCGATGGTTGTCCTTTAAAGACTCTACAAACGATAGAGTTAATATTTTAAATTTATACCTAAAAAAAAAGAGATTATTTTGTTGTTCTTGGATCGCAAACCTAAAACATTCTCATTTCTACAGTGAATCAGTTTAATTCTTATTTAGACAATATACCCCCTAAAATATTTTGTGGTCCAAATAGCAGCACCCATCCTGTTATCTTTCTATTGACTTTGTCTGTAGCCACTCTCACCAAGGATCCAACATGTCTCCAAGATCTATGATTATGCAAGAGTACAAACACACTTTTATCATTGATAATGATAATGCTATCCAGTTTGAAAAGAAAGAAGAATATTGATATACAATAGTGTTTAGACAATCAATGCAGATGCCAGACAATAGCCATCTTCAGATAGAAACCCATGAAGATGGGCTGCCATCTCATACAGATACTCTCCTACTAAAACCAGATCAACACAGTGAAACTCTTTTGGGAGTTTTCTATGAAATAACACTGAATTCTCTGCATTCAAGCTCGATAAAAAGATTTGATAGCCGTTTTGAACAATCTGATATTGAACAAGAGGTTCAAGTATTAAACCAAATCTCAAGAATCATTACTGCTGTTGAGAAAAGAGAAATGGACCAAGGCGAGGCAGATATAGAATTATTGATATTGGCAAGAAGCAAAGACTGTTGCTTAACCAGAACAATAAGAGCCATCAATAATATATAAGTGAAGCTAATTCACATCAGACATTCTTCATCTCTAATGTGTTGACTTACAGCCTATAGCTTGCAGATAGTCCCAGTGTTGTATCCAAAATCAATACAGAGACATGTATAATATAAAAAGCATTAATCATTTGCACATTACTGATAAATAAGATGACTGACAAGTAAGATGACTAACAAGTAAGATGAGGCCTGCATTTAGATCCAACTATATGAAGCACAGTCAAGTACAAACAGGTATCTTTACTCTTACTCTTACTCTTACTCTTACTACTACTACTAGACAGGAATTCAGCAGTGTAATAATGGTAATTGACAAGTATATATAAAGTGTTGTATTATTTACTAAATACAAACATAATTATTTAGAGATAGTCCTGTCATTAATCAGTCTCTTTATTTATGATTTGGATAAAACACAAACGCTATCATTCAACGTACAGAAACATCCACAAAATAATCGATGTAACAAGAAACAAGTACCGTGAATGTTCTTTATACTTTGAAGCATGTATACCCTTTCTATTGTTACCATTCTATAGATAGATAGAAACTTATTCAATACATCTTAAAGACTTTTCTCATTTATATAAATATAATACAGTATTCTAAACGGAGAGATGGTCAAAAACACAACCGCAGTATCAAGACATGAGAGATAAAGAAGCAGACGACAAATCTCCTTTTTGCCAGTACGCTTCAAACTTTTCTCTGGCAGCAATCACTCCTTTTCCCTGATCAAAGGTATTAAACCACTCTGGGTGGTGTTTGGCTTGGCATTCAAGCCACCGCACATAATAAAAGGTCTTTTTGTACTCATATTTGGCCTCTACCTTCTCTCCTGACAAAAATACCTTGGTTACTTGTCGATATTCTCGGTACATGAGGTACTTTTCACTCTTGATCTTGAAGAAGAATGGAGTGGTGTGTTTCATGCACCTCACAACTACACCCTCCACCTCCTGTCCCTTGTACATTCCTGTTCCTTCTACTTCTTCTGCCACAGATTTGACCTCTGCCAAGGTCTCCAGCTTCTCAAACACCACAGGCCATAATCCAAAGGCAACGGCAATGGCATGCACTTGTGTGCTGGGAAGGGTGTGGAGTTGGGCTGTGTTGAGATTGGCGCCATGCAAGTAGAGCCCGCGTCTGTGCTGTGGATACGCCAGGACATGTTCTTCAAAGGCATCATCACAGAGCTGAAGAAGGAGGACTCATGATGGGTTAAGAGATTGTCTTTTTTCTTTCTTTCTGTTATTTTCTATTACTGCTTATCTGACTACCTCTGCTACCAGAGTCAGATTGTGCTCCCACAGCCAAGCAGCCATTGCAGCGGGAGATTGGCCCACAGACGCCAGATGCTGTAAGAGCCAATGATAACCTACACCACCGTGGGCTGTGGAGTTGTCTTTGGGTTCAGGCACTGAGTGTTTGGAGCTGACAATGACCTGGGAATCAGACAGAGCAGCAATAAAGATGATACAGCCGTTCTCTTTGGCAGTGATTTCATAGGGCCCAGTGGTGTCTTTTTCCAAGGCAGGCCACTATAATAAAAGATCTACCATGAGTCAGTGATAAACAGAATAACCTGCCTGGGTCCAACGTGTTTCTTTGACATTGTAGAATTTGTCATAGCCACGGGCTACTATACGGTGGGTACTATGTGTCTCTGCTGTAAACAGACCACGGGCCATGGTAGGAAGTGAGTGACTTTTCTTCTTGTAAATATAGTCACGAACACTCCATGCAGTCCATTTACAGGACTCGAACTGTCGGTAGCGGAGCTCCTTGGGGGCATCTATGGCTGTCTGGAATAGTTTCATGACAACAGCATGGTCTTGCTCTGGCTGCAAGTAGACGTCATGTCCTTCTAATTCAGGAAGAAAGAATGTCATGATGTCAAAGCAAACAAAGAAGTAGAAAAATAATGATGATATAGTTTGAAATTCCGCTTGGGAGAGAGAGAGTAAAAGAAAAAGTAGCAGTGTGGTGAAAAGTGTGTCAAGGAGAAACAGAAAGTGACTGTCAAAAGAACCACCTACTGGGTTTTTTTATCTTTCTTTTTATCTTTCTTTTTTGAAAACCGCACCCTAATGTTCTAGTTCTTTTCAATCGTCTTATTATCCTTCTATCATTGCCTATTCTCATTCTATTAACACCAACAGATAATACCTTATTCCTATAAGAATGCTGATGAATAAAACTCTAGGCTTGATGTATACAAAACAACTGTTAATAGCACCCGTCAAGTTGAGGCTTTTGTGATTTCCAACACAAACTACATAGCCATTCTTTTTTTTATTAGAGATACCAGAAACATGGATTTATTGGTATTTGTTTCAAAAAAACTGTCTGGGCACGAACACCCAAGTTGCAATAAGCACAATTAACAGGGTAATAAAAGAACTTGGGTTGTTTTGTTACTGGATTATTCAGAATCCTTCACTCACAAATAAGCATAGATGTATGTCACTTGCACAGACTAAGATTCATAACTATTAGACTACTGAAAAATAAAATTCTAATCTTGTCAGGTGAGTCAAGGTATCAGTTCATCAACACCAATAACCACAACAGAGTGATAAGAAGAAGAATGAACAAGGAAGAAAAGAAAAAAAAAAGAAAAAAGAAAGATCCTTTACCAAAACACAGGAGGCTCAGAATGAGATTTGGATGTGGTGGAGGTCTATGTCTATAGTGTCAAATACACTCACATTATGAAAGATATCTATTGTACTGAATTTGTCTTTCATACCACACTAGATTCAGTGGTAAGTCATGTTCTCCAGACGAATAATCTCAGGTGCTATACAGGCATGATAACTAAAAATGAAAAGAATAAAAAGAGCATAGTCACCTTAGAGTCACCTTAGAGGTCTGATCCTCTCAGTGTCCCAACCTGAACCCGACAGATTATTCTTGAGAGGCCATTTATATTCCATTAAGTTCATAACTTATTGTGTAAATTATCCTAATACAACTTATATTATACAAGTAACTGTAGCTTGGGAGGGTAAAGTGACCAAAAGAATGTAATCGACGGGTTTAAATGCAGACTTCCTTTTTTAATTTCATACTTTATCTTGATAGTGTCATAACTTTATGAATTCATTAGCTAAAGACATGAAAGATTCAATAGATACATAGAATAGTATCTAAAATACATAAAAGTGGTTTTTATTGTAAGGTTAATTAGTAAATACCATCAGTATTTGGTGTCTATCTCTGTCTGGCATCCCCGCCCCATGCTGACCATGAGGGTGTCTGTTATTTTCTTTAGATATCTATCCCGATTCCAACATTAAGATCATCTCCAAATTTTCCTTAGTGTAATACATTATATTGTTCTTTCTAATGATCTTCTTGAGGTGAACCCATGATGCTCAAATAGATTGGAATTGTCATTTTGCGAGGGCCAGTAGAGTCACTACTGTGCTATTTGCTACCTTCCATTCTCGAGTTGCCTTACTCGTATGAAGTCTATTATTGTCTTCTAATAAGCGGTAACTGACTCTAGAGTTTACGAGAGAGATGCTTGAGTTCATGACAGTGCACATATCTAAAAACATCAATGTACTTGTAGGAGGATATCATACCCTTTACTACGATCTATCTCCCAAAAATCTTCCCACTGAAGTAGTCCTATACCATCACTCCACCACCTCCAAACTTCATTTTTCCAAGAAATTTCTAGGATTAAAGGCTGTAATATGCCTGTCGAGTTTGACATTATTGTCATAGATCATGAGCTCTATTCTGGACTTATTCAGCCAGATTATCTTCTGTCCTTTTTCATGAGTCCAATTGATATATTTTCTGGTCTACTAGAATCCAGACTTTTTTTATATTAAAAAAAAGGAAGGTTTACCACCGGAATGAATGGATAAAATCCTATTTTATCAACATATCTCTTCAGTGTCTTTGTTGATACCTTGATGGCCATATTTTTCATGATGATCTCCTTAGTCTGGTAGGAGTTGCTTATAATTTTGTTTTCAATTATTAGAGAGCTCTGTCTTTTAGATTCTTTTGTTGGTCACTTTTGAGTGAAGGCATTACCAAGCCTTTTTCCTCGGAATGCTTCACTGTGTCTCTTACAGTGTTAGGAAGCATTTCGAGAATTTGAAATGCCTCAGTCATGGTGGTATTTATAATCAGTACCTCTTGTAGGATGTGTGAGATAGTGTGGTGTAACCGCCCAATCTTCTTAGAGGTTTGGTAAAAGCATAGTAGCATAGATAAGTAGGAAAGGCCCCACGTCACAGGGAATAAACTAGCAATTAGTATAAAAAGGGTAGTTCACTACTTCTTGAATAAAACAGACCTTGACTCGAGCTACTTCTGGAGTACTGTTAAGTAACATAGACTTTCTTTGACTCGGATAGTGGGCTGTTTCTTGCTCTCAACCTGTTACCTTTGTGTCTCTTTCCTTTTCGTTGGTTCTGAGCTGTGTCCGCACAACGTGCCACACTCTTTCTACAAACATGTTTGTTCTCTGTCCCCTACTTTGTTGGTAATATAACCAGTACCTTACTCTAACACTATACCCTCGCACTTGAGAAACCATCCCCACACCCTTTCCTTACATCTCCTTACCCGTGTCAGTAGCCAGCCCCTCAAGGCCCTACGTGTCTCTAAGCGTGTCTCTAAGCGTGTCTTAAGTGCCCCACACTACAGATGTCTGAACTGATATCGGTGCTTGTATAATATTTATTTATCTCGGAGTTTTTGAAGAAAAAAGATATTAACAGTGTTGAATAATGTAGACATTATTAAAATTAACTAAATTTCTTTTACTTCATCACTTTATATTTTTCTGAAAGTGTGTGCTAGACATATAACTTCACCACATATCACAGATTCTTTTATTTATTTAATTGATTTAATGATCTTTCGAAGAAAAATTCCAGTGCTTTGATAATTATTATATAGCAGATAATGTAAAAGTGGGAAGCAACCACACATAATAAACAATATTTATTCTTTGTCTAAAAAAGCATATGTTCAATTAAGATAGTTGTGATGACCTAAATAAGATCACTCGTTTATTTACACCATTTTTCTGCCATCCATCCTACTCTTTTATTTTACATCACTTCCCTGTCACTGATCATACACTCTTTTATTTTCTGTATAGTATATTCCACTTAGCAATTGGATAGTACCATATAAACATTTTTATAAATACTCGTCCAATTGTCATAATAAAATCTGCATTCTGATATCTGCTATCAGACTATACAGTACACTATCTTCTGTCTTCTATGCACAACACCTAGTACTATTATCCTACATGTTCCCAGTGGTTTATTGTATTTTTATTCAAAAATAGATCTATGGTCATCTTTGTTTTTTTTTAATTTTTTTTTAAAAAAAAAAGGCTAAACTTCTTTATTATCTTTCTGGAAGTGTTTTTGGACACGTGAGTGATCATTTGCCTACGAAAAATTTCCATTGTCTTAAGTGAATCCCTTTTCACTTTGTGTGTGACCTCTCTTATTCTTCTCAGTAGAAATAGGCTTACACCCAGTGCCTTTTCTGACCTTGTGGCAGTCAGCTTTATATATATATATATATCTTTACACTATAAGAATCATACTGCTTAATAACTCCAAACCTAGCACAGATGGTGGCCTGGATAATGCCATTTAAGGTAGTTTATTGAGCAATGAGACATCAGGTATAGTCATCAATATATTTTCTCTCACTTCCAGGAGGTGATTTGGCTTGTTCATTATCGTTAGATTAGGTAGAAGTTGATGTGGAGAAGCAATACATGAACAATGTTTAACAAAAATATCAAGGATAAAATTAGGCTCTAGATTTTAAATTTACCTAAGATGTTGGATTCTCATTAAATAATTTGCCTGTGTCTTATAAAAAGAACTGCCTATGTACTTGGACATTATCCGTCATACTTTTAGTATTATAAATGTACAGTAATGAGGTATTAAAGTCAGATAAAGATATATTGGGGGCTTGAAAGCATGAGTAAGTTTATTTTCTATAAACTATATCTCTAAAGAATGTTGGATTATTTATAAAGGTAAAAAATAGTTGGGAAAAATTAAGGCTGTAGTCTCTTGACACCATTGGCTCTGGGTTTATCTCATTGGTGACCCCAAAAAAAATGCCTTTTAGAACACTAGTGTATCCAGGCAGAGGTACAGTCCAATTTCCTTCAGAATCCAAACAAGATGGAGATACCAATATTTTCTCTGATATAGAAGCCTCTCTGGTGTAGACTGGAACAGGATCAAAATTTATGTCACCTTCGTCGTCACTACAGCCATAGGGATCTGGGTGGTTACAATATTCTTCTAATGGATATATAAAATCCGTGTGATAGTTTATATACTCTGGTAAAGGATGTATGAATTCATCGTCATAATTGATGTACTCTTCCAAAGCATGTATCTCATGATCCTCTCTCTCTCCACTGGTAGAAAAAATACCATTGATTATTTCTGTGTTAATTTTGATAAGTATCAACATTTTGATATATAAAAAAGAATAATGTATAAAGAGTTCTATTCATAAACAGTGAGGTCGTTCTCTTTTATACCCTTTTTCACTTCACAGGTAACAACAGGGTTTGTTCGTTGTTTTTGAAATGTTTACCTCAATAAGCTATACCTGTGCTCTATAGATAGATCGTCATACCAAAGAATAACTATTTTCTGTAAATGAATAAAGAACAATACAACTCTATTCAAACAGAAAACATTGTTTGCTGCATGAGTTATTAGTAAAACGATAGTATTCAAATGCAGAATTGTTATACTCACCCCTAGAGTGATGAACCATGAGCATTAACAAAGATATTTTTTTTTACTTTAAGAATGAATGTAAAAATTCCAAGTAATAAAATAATGACACTGATAAAGCTAGATAATAGACTATCTATAGTGACCTACAAGGCTAAGTTAAAGATGGTTTTAATGATGATGGAATAATAATAATAAATACAGCATCTATTATGTTTTATGCTCACGTATGTGTGTTTAACTTGAGGCTATTAAAAATATCATTATTAATACACGAATTCAATTAATCTATAAAGATAATTATCACAACAAACATCTAACAACGGCCAACCACAATCATAATAATATGTCTGGAATTCCAAATACAGTGGCTTTTAATAAAACAAGGGACATTTTAGATTCAGACCATGGTTTCACTATTAAAAAATATTTTTTTTATTAAACATTCTTCACTTATCGCTTTTCAACCCTAATGTCTACCTCATCTAATAATATTGAAAAAAACCAAAAATAAATAAAAATCTCTTGGAAACAGAAATAAAAATATTTAAGACTTTACTTGTAAACTCATTGTTCACTCGACCACTGTAAATGGTACCAGACAAACAGATATTGCAGCCATGCCTGGTGTTAGTAATCCCACTGTCGGCCTTATTATGAAGAGATATATGGAAACTAAATATTTCAAATTCGAAAGGGTCTTTGGGCGAAAGTCTATTCCGACAGAGAGGGACGAGATAGAGGTTGTATGTGGGGCGGAAAGGGATTGATTTCAGACAATAAATCAACTTTGCAAATAGATAACCACCAAAGTGTGCATGAGCACTTTTAGAAAAAAAATTGAATAGGCTTGACGTGTTTTCTTTCAAGGTGGTTAAGAAACCTTTTCTTACAAATAAGAATAAGAAGTTGAGGATTTCTTGGGCCAAAATCTATATTCACTGAACAGAAGAAGACTGAAAGGCAGTCATCTGATTTGATGAGTCAATGTTCCAGCTGATGAGCAGCAACTACTGTAACAGAGTTGTGTATAAGGAGGAGGGTATTCTCCAAAAGAATTTGAAGCCAACGATGAAGTCTGATAGTAGTGGGGTGATGGTGAGAGTGTTGGTAGAATTGCCATGGTGGAGGGGTCTATTATTAGTGTCAAACATACTAGTATTTTAGAAATGGCCTATTGCTCCGAGCTGACTTCACTCAATTTACTTAATCCAGAGGTTGGTTATGTCTTTCAAGAGGACACTGCCAGTTGCTAAACTAATGAAAAGACTAGAAAATGGAAGACACACTAGAGCATAGTCACGATGGAGGGGTGGCCCTCTCAAAGCCCTGACCTGAACCCAATAGAGCATCTTTGGGAAGAAATTGACAAATCAGATCGAAAGAAGATGACTCCAGAAAACACACTCCAAGATATGAAGGCACTCTTAGTCCAATAATGGGACAAGATCCCCAAAGAGGTTACTAACAACCTCATCAACAGCATGCATCGGGGATGCGAGGCTGTTATAGAGGCCAAGGGTGAAAACCATTAATATTTGGTGTTATAATTAAAGGCAGTGATAGATCTAATAAGTATGTAGGTCTCGAGAGAGATTGACTACCAAAACAGAGATCGTACACAAAGAGGCAATTGGGGGATGTACTTAACAAAATGGTCTTTCTGAATTAGCAGAAAGATAGATAACAGAGACCAAAGAAAATTCACCAACAATAGTGACAACGGACAAAAGAGAGTATGTAACCTACGGTGTTACAGGAACGGAAAAGGCGATAGTGATAAAATAGAAAACAATTGAAAGAATGGTTATTACTGTCCGCTTCAATACTTAGAGCAAGCTTAGCCTCTACAATATGATTAAGAAGATAATAAGGAAATTCAATATTTATTATAAGTGTCTATGGTAAGATATATATACACCATGACTTCAAAGGAATGTGGTTCTTGTTATGACTACCTATTTTAATACAGGCCTTCCTACGTCTTATTGGTACCCAAGCCTCTGATGGGCATTCATGCCTATCACCACAGTGTTTCCACCCAATAATTTTTTATATATTATCCTATTGACCTTCCTTATACTTCATCCAATTTTAAAGTTTCTACTGTGTGCTTAATGTGTGTTTTTATTACAAAAAATAAGTATTTCCCCAAACAAGAATCATATCGGAATATGTAAAGAATTATAGTGTTTCCACCCGACACTGTGTAGGTTGAGATACAAATTAGGGTATTCTATTTTGAGCTCAAGATAACTTTCTTTACTTGACTGCTTCGTTATTATAACTATAACTCTAAGAAATCCTTAGAAATAGACTATATAACTTTAACAGGTAGAAATAATAGTGTTATTTATCAGAAAATAAACCTTTTAGTGTACATATCATGTTGTTTTTATGTGTCTCCATGCATATTTATTGGCTACTTTTTTTTAGCTAACATCGGAAGAGAATGATATGTACCTGTTACACTATTCCTCTTTAATGATTAGTTTAAGCTTGAGAAAAGAGCTATGAACAATGTCAGTCTAGAGGGAACATTGATTCACAAGTAGTATTCATGGTGCATTCATAGACTTTTTTTCTTGATGAGAGACTAATAGAGTCTTGTCGCATATGAGTTTTAAACATCACAGTGTCTGCATAATTAAAAACATGTTTAGACTGAATAGCTAATATGATATTCCACATCAGTGGCAATAGCAACCACAGCTCTATTACTGAGAACAAGTATAGTCTTTATATGATTCATCATTATAATGAGTTCCAGATGAGTTTGATGTGTTTGTGTTTTTGTGTGTTTTTGTGTGTGTTTTTGTGTCATGGTGGGGTGTTTTATTTTTATTATCAAGGCATTGTGATCAACAGTACAAATGATAGAATGCTGTGAAATTTAATGAGTCTCATAGCCTCATTAGTCTAATCCTTCTTCTTTGAATTTCACTGCTGTAACCTTCCTTTCCATAGATTTGATGGATAAATATTTTAGTTTAATTATCAGTAAATAAACATAAAATTAGTGGATGCAGAAAGGTCTCATTGTAAATGCTAAAAATAAAATAAAGAAAAGTGTACAATCAAACAACACTGTTTAGAAAGAAGAATATCGTCGGATACTGAGGTTGGAAGGTCTGTTGGGCTGAATTTCGACATCCGATTCATATCGTTGAGCTTGTTTCTTTAATACATAGACGCTCAGTGCTCTGAATGTTCTGAGGTGACCGAGAAGAAAATACAAAGAAAATAATACACTTAATAGGACTACAGAACAAACTGCTTCTTCCGATTCCATAAGTGTCTTACTCTGCTATCAAATGGCACATATATTACTGTGCCAATGTAATAAGCCACAATGATTCACAGTCTATGAAAAAGGTGATGAGAAGTCTTTATACAACAACAACAGCAACAGCCAATTTATACTTACCCTTATTATTAACATGCAGCTCTCATGTCTGCCTTTAGTAGTCATTCTTCAGTCACAGAATTCCATTTTCCACTTGGATGAATATTTTATAAACTCCTTTAGTATTTTCTGTACTGAGTCTTGTTTGAGATTTCCTTGAACCAAAATGCCGTAGTAATTTATAGTGAATAAACCTATACTCATAATTATCATTGTCTCTATGAAATATTCTATCAAGTTTATTTCTCATATGAGAATAATTAAGTATTCTTTAATTTTTAAAAAAAGTCTACAAATTAACTGTAGGAAAACCAGTCTACATAACCATTTTATTTTATTTATGTATTGGAAGTCTTAAGTCTATATCTAACATTGAGCTACAGTCAATAAATTAGAGCAAACATATTGAACATCATTCTGAGTTTGATGAATGAAAATAATTTACAAAGCTCAGTTAATAATTTTATGGGTTCCTTAGATAACGACTTTGTGCATTTACGAGATTGAACTATAGGGGAGAGACAAAGTTAATTTTTAAAACCCAAAATGAAATGGTTTGCATAAATTAATTTTCAGCAGCAGAAGCCATACTAATTTAATCAGTCAAAAACCACAATTATATTCAACCACTTTTTTTATTAAAAATTCCTCCTGGTGAATATCAAAGATAAAATCTGTTTCTATGATTTCCTATAAAGACTTAGAGGCATCAAAAAACACCATAGGGAAAAAGCCTTCAGTGATGTATAGGTGAAGAGACATCAAAAGATGTTAGAGAAGATTGGGAAAGAGAACCAAATGAAGGACACTAAGAATAAAAAAAAGTAGAAAAATAGGTCAAGAAAGTAGACCAGAGACTGAAATCCCAGAGAAAACACCAATGGCCACCTCTGCCACCTCATCACCTCATCATCTTATACTTACCTGTCAGCCCTCTCAAGCCGATTAAGTAAGATCATTTGCACTACATGGGCTAGATAATCCAACTACCCCGGACACACACCAATACCGTTGTTAAAACCTCTACTAGCCTTAAGTCTAAGATCAAGCATAGTAACAATTCTCTATAGTCTAACAACTATAACCTGATACATTTCCCTATCATTGAAACTAAGAACAAGTGAGTCCCGAAAACCCCCACAAAAACATACCTCAATGCCCCACCAAGGGCCTACCAAACCACTGGCCAAAAAGAGCACCAAAGCACCAAAGCACCAAATAGGAGGCAAAGAAGCAGGAAAAGACTGGAAAGGAGGAAGAAAAGACTAAGAAGGTAATATTAGAACAAACCACATAAAAACAAGACTTAACAGAACACACACACACAAAGAATGAAGGGGGGAAGGAAGGACCAGAAAGAAACTAAGAAGACAATGTTAGATAAAGACATCAAAGACAAGACTTACCAGAAAAAATGGGTTTTTATTTTTTATTTTTTGAAAGGTTTTTTTTTTAAAAAAAAAATTAACCCAAATTTGGGTGGTCTGGCCAAGACCAGATAGAGCCTAAGTCAAAGACATTAGAACAAGCTCAATAATAACAAGACTTAATGAGGGAGGAGGAGGGACTGGAAGAGGTACAGGTAAGGACAGGAAGGGGGGAATGAGTGACTAAGAAGATAATGTTAGAAAAAGACATCCAAAGCATGACTTACCAAACCATCGCCCAACAAGGTCACCTCAAACCATCGCCCAAGAAAGGGCCAAAAATAAATCCCCCAGAAGAGGGACCAACACGGCACCCAAGAGAGAGAGAAACACGGAACCAAAAAAAAACCAGGCGATATTACAAACCAATGGCACACTATGGCCTTAACTACGGCCCAATGAGGGCACAGAACTACGGGCGACAAAAGGCGTCCAAGAAATAGGACCCAAGAAGATACCCGTGCATGGTCAAATAGAATGAGATTTTTTCTGATTTTTTGTGATTGTTTTTATTCTCATTCTATATTGGCCATGGGTAAAGAATACAAAAAAGTAGAAAAAATAGATTGTATCAAATGAACTTTCCTTGTGTGTCTATGAGTACTCTTGACCAATGGTATGCTTCTTTTATGTAAAAAAAAGTTCTAAAAACAAACATAGGTAAGTGTAATTGAGTATAAGAGAGATCTTTCATATCTACCAGTAGGTCCATAAGATGCTTCTGATTGGTTGTAATTATGAAAACTGCAGCAGCTACAATTATCCAGGCAGTGACTATATTAGTATCATTAGAAGAATGTTGACTAAAGTCATAGTTATTGATGGCTGGATAAGGTGCTGCAGAAAGAAAGAAAAAAAAGTTGAACATTACCAAGTTTGAATGGCGTCATGTCCAAACTGAATGAGTGATGAGGAAGACATGATGAGAAGAACACTTTTTTTTATCTTCTCCATGCTTCAAATATGGAGCATGCATTCATCCATTCAATGAGAAAGTGAGTGTGAAAAGAGCGAGAGTGATGAAAGACAAGAAAAGAAAAGGGCAGAACGCGACCTTTTTTTTGTAAGGAAGTCATTGACTTCAATTTTATTTACACACACAACCTGTCAGAAATAGGGAGGAAGGCGAGAGAAAAAGATATAGCTATAAGCAAAAGTGCAAAAGAAGAAAAAGAAAAAAGAAAAACAAGAAAAAAAGAAAACAACTACAGATCAGTGTCCAGTTCTTGCTCTTCTGCCAGAATAGTCACCAAAGAGACTGCACGTTGGGCTACCACAGTGGGTAGAAAGGGCTTGTTATCAAAAACAAGTCTCCGATGTGCTCTCCAAATGGCTAATAAAATTGAACTAATAATTTGGCAAGAATACATAGACTCATATACGTTTTCGTATAGAAAAGACAGTGCAAAAAGAGCATCAGAAATTGTTATAAAGGTGGGTGCATGTCCAAATTGAGATGACCATGTTGGAAAACCTAAAAAACAAGAGGTGTGTTTGTTTGAATTAAAGGATATGTTTCTCAAAGATTCATTGTATGAATTTGGGTCTACTTATATACATATTTTTTCTATGCTACAAAGGGCTAAGTTATACAGTAATGGCTTCTCAGTAAATTCAGGGATGGTTATCCCTCCCTTGTCCTATATGTGTTTCAAGGGGGAAAAGTCTTCACATTTACAACAACCACATATCTTTTATTAAAATTTAGGCAAGTATTAAATTCAATTAGGTGTGACTGTAGTCACATAGCCTATATAGTCTCATTGTCTCCTCATTGTCTCCTCATTGTCTCCTCATTGTCTCCTCATTGTCTCCTCATTGTCTTCTTGTTCAAAAGCCCAAAAAACAAGAGGTGTGTTAAGTTGGTAAAAAGTATATTTCTCAAAGACTTAATTCTTCAAAATCCAAAGACTACTTATACACCTCTTCTTCTAAGGTATGTCTGATACAAGACTAATTTTCAATAGCATTCTCTATAAAAAATGCACGGACAATAATCTTCTCTTCTCTAGCTTCTAGGGACAGAATCTTTCCTTATTTGTAACAATAACAAGCCCTTTCTACCCACTGTGGTAGCCCAACGTGCAGTCTCTTTGGTGACTATTCTGGCAGAAGAGCAAGAACTGGACACTGATCTGTAGTTGTTTTCTTTTTTTCTTGTTTTTCTTTTTTCTTTTTCTTCTTTTGCACTTTTGCTTATAGCTATATCTTTTTCTCTCGCCTTCCTCCCTATTTCTGACAGGTTGTGTGTGTAAATAAAATTGAAGTCAATGACTTCCTTACAAAAAAAAGGTCGCGTTCTGCCCTTTTCTTTTCTTGTCTTTCATCACTCTCTCGCTCTTTTCACACTCACTTTCTCATTGAATGGATGAATGCATGCTCCATATTTGAAGCATGGAGAAGATAAAAAAAAGTGTTCTTCTCATCATGTCTTCCTCATCACTCATTCAGTTTGGACATGACGCCATTCAAACTTGGTAATGTTCAACTTTTTTTTCTTTCTTTCTGCAGCACCTTATCCAGCCATCAATAACTATGACTTTAGTCAACATTCTTCTAATGATACTAATATAGTCACTGCCTGGATAATTGTAGCTGCTGCAGTTTTCATAATTACAACCAATCAGAAGCATCTTATGGACCTACTGGTAGATATGAAAGATCTCTCTTATACTCAATTACACTTACCTATGTTTGTTTTTAGAACTTTTTTTTACATAAAAGAAGCATACCATTGGTCAAGAGTACTCATAGACACACAAGGAAAGTTCATTTGATACAATCTATTTTTTCTACTTTTTTGTATTCTTTACCCATGGCCAATATAGAATGAGAATAAAAACAATCACAAAAAATCAGAAAAAATCTCATTCTATTTGACCATGCACGGGTATCTTCTTGGGTCCTATTTCTTGGACGCCTTTTGTCGCCCGTAGTTCTGTGCCCTCATTGGGCCGTAGTTAAGGCCATAGTGTGCCATTGGTTTGTAATATCGCCTGGTTTTTTTTTGGTTCCGTGTTTCTCTCTCTCTTGGGTGCCGTGTTGGTCCCTCTTCTGGGGGATTTATTTTTGGCCCTTTCTTGGGCGATGGTTTGAGGTGACCTTGTTGGGCGATGGTTTGGTAAGTCATGCTTTGGATGTCTTTTTCTAACATTATCTTCTTAGTCACTCATTCCCCCCTTCCTGTCCTTACCTGTACCTCTTCCAGTCCCTCCTCCTCCCTCATTAAGTCTTGTTATTATTGAGCTTGTTCTAATGTCTTTGACTTAGGCTCTATCTGGTCTTGGCCAGACCACCCAAATTTGGGTTAATTTTTTTTTTAAAAAAAAAACCTTTCAAAAATAAAAAATAAAAACCCATTTTTTCTGGTAAGTCTTGTCTTTGATGTCTTTATCTAACATTGTCTTCTTAGTTTCTTTCTGGTCCTTCCTTCCCCCCTTCATTCTTTGTGTGTGTGTGTTCTGTTAAGTCTTGTTTTTATGTGGTTTGTTCTAATATTACCTTCTTAGTCTTTTCTTCCTCCTTTCCAGTCTTTTCCTGCTTCTTTGCCTCCTATTTGGTGCTTTGGTGCTTTGGTGCTCTTTTTGGCCAGTGGTTTGGTAGGCCCTTGGTGGGGCATTGAGGTATGTTTTTGTGGGGGTTTTCGGGACTCACTTGTTCTTAGTTTCAATGATAGGGAAATGTATCAGGTTATAGTTGTTAGACTATAGAGAATTGTTACTATGCTTGATCTTAGACTTAAGGCTAGTAGAGGTTTTAACAACGGTATTGGTGTGTGTCCGGGGTAGTTGGATTATCTAGCCCATGTAGTGCAAATGATCTTACTTAATCGGCTTGAGAGGGCTGACAGGTAAGTATAAGATGATGAGGTGATGAGGTGGCAGAGGTGGCCATTGGTGTTTTCTCTGGGATTTCAGTCTCTGGTCTACTTTCTTGACCTATTTTTCTACTTTTTTTTATTCTTAGTGTCTC